>JXCR01138911.1:49527-98565 GCA_002079205.1 Phalaenopsis hybrid cultivar | reverse complement strand
TGGGCAATTTGGGTAGTTTCAAATAGTTTGAGATGATTTTTGAACAAATTTTGGTGATTGGGGTAATTTTGGGAATTTTGGTCAAATTTGGGATTTGGGGGTGTTTTGGTAAATTGGGTAGATTTGGGGACAAAAGGCCAAGTTTGGTATTTTCGTCAAAGTGAGGTGCTAACAACCTTATTTGAGCCATGGACCAATGGAATCCTCTACTTTTGGTCCTTCATGTACTGGTCTGAGCTAGACTCTAGCCTAAGGCTAGTGGGTCTAGGGGACCATCTACATAAGTCTCCCAAAGGGTCAAGGGGTTAAAGCCAACAAGTTTGGATTTATATTTGCGAGTGGGGTGTGAGTGAAAGTGAGTGTAAGTGGGTGAAATAGCTCTAGAATNAGTGGGTCTAGGGGACCATCTACATAAGTCTCCCAAAGGGTCAAGGGGTTAAAGCCAACAAGTTTGGATTTAGATTTGCGAGTGGGATGTGAGTGAAAGTGAGTGTAAGTGGGTGAAATAGCTCTAGAACAACACCCAAGGTCAAACCTAAGGCCAAGAAATCTTATGGGGATGCCCCTTGAGCTCCCCCATATTGACCCCACCTACTAAGTGTCAGAGGTTAGGACCAACATGTGGAACTTCAAGTTGAGCAAAGGAAGGTTTAAAATTTCTAATCGTGAGGGTTCCTTTTCTAGTTCTCTAGGAATAGTCAACAGGAAATTCCTATGGCTAGATCTTAGGCTACTAAAGAGGAAGCTAGACCTCAACCAAAAGTGAGGTCAACACTTATGTAGTGGATAAATGATTTGAACTTAAACCTGATATTATCTAAGTGGTATCAAATAATCAGTTTAGGGGAGCATCAACTGAAGATCCAAATTTACATCTTGCCAATTTATTAGAATTGTGTGCTAAATTTAAATATGATGGTGTTTTAGATGATGATATAAGACTTAGACTTTTTTACTTTCTCATTAAGGGAGAAANGAAATTCCTATGGCTAGATCTTAGGCTACTAAAGAGGAAGCTAGACCTCAACCAAAAGTGAGGTCAACACTTCTGTAGTGGATAATTGATTTGAACCTAAACCTGATATTATCTAAATGCTATCAAATAATCAGTTTAGGGGAGCATCAACTGAAGATCCAAATTTACATCTTGCCAATTTTTTAGAATTGTGTGCTAAATTTAAATATGATGGTGTTTTAGATGATGTTATAAGACTTAGACTTTTTTACGTTCTCATTAAGGGAGAATGCTAAGATATGGTTACATTTGTTAGCACCTGGATCTATCAAAACTTGGGGTGATTTAGCAAAGAAATTGCAAGCTAAATATTTTCCACCATAAAAAACTAAGAAGTTTAGAAATGATATTACATCTTTTTGTCATTTTGAAGGGGAACTATTTATAAAGTAAGCGAATGATTTAAAGAACAACTGAGAAAGTGTCCACACCATGTTATACCAGATTATTTAATAATTCAAACTTTTTACAATAGATTAGTTAGATCTCTTAGATCTATTATCGATGTCGTTGCTGGTGGTTCATTGATGTCAAAAGCATTTCATCATGCTTATGTTTTAATTGAAGAGATGGCTACTAATAATTTTCAATGGCCTTCTGAGAGGGTAAACCCTAACAAAGTAGCCAATATTCATGAATCTGATGCTTTTACAATGTTAGCAAATCAGGTTGCTACAATTTCAAGGAAGTTATACCAATTTGGAATGAATTTTTCTCAACTAATTGCAATGATTGAATAGAATTCATTAGGCTAAATTGTATATTCTCAAGCATCATTAGAAACTTTAAATACCATAAACAATAAGCAGAATAACCCATATTCAAACTAGTATAACCTGGATTGGAAGAACCATACTAACTTTAACTGGAATAATAATTCAGGTGGTAAAAATTAGCAATGGAGGAACAACCAAGTAAACCCATTGGGAAACTGGAATAACCAAGGTAATAGTAATTATAGACCTACTTATCCTCCAGGTTTTAATAGTAATCCATAATTCAAGGAGAAAAAAGTTGTCTACAGAGAAATGGTGTCACAAATGGGAAACCAGTTACAAAGTTAAGGAGCTACAATTAGCCATATTGAGATCATTTGGGATAAATAAAAAATTCATTAAGTAATATAACTAAAGGAACACTTCCTAGTAATATAGAAGTAAATCTAAAAGACCAGAATAAAGAGCAAGTAAAAGCCATTCAGCTTAGAAGCAGAAGAGAGTTGGAAGGTAGAGTTCAAAAAGAGATTGAAGTAAAGAGAGAGAAAATTGAAGAGCCTGAAGAGGACGCTCCAAAAGGTTCAGAGAGACATATTGCTGCACTTAAAATTTACTTGGAAAAACCATCACCTCCATTTCCTTAGAGAATTTGTCAACAAAAGTTGGATAAATAATTTTCAAAATTTCTAGAAATCTTTAAGAAGCATACAATTAATATTCTATTTGTTGAAGCTTTGAAACAAATGCCAAGCAATGTGAAATTTATGAAAGATATTCTTAACAGAAAAAGGAAGTTCAAAGATAATGAGACTGTTGCACTTAGTGAGGATTGTAGTGCTATAATTCAGAAAAAGCTTCCTGAAAAGCTTAAAGATCCTGGTAGCTTCACAATTATATGTGCAATAGAAGACAAATTTTATGGGAAAGCTTTGTGTGATTTAGGTGCAAGCATTAACCTTATGCCATTATCAATATTTAAAAGATTGGGATTAGGAGAAATATCCCCTACTAATGTAACTCTTCCATTAGTAGATCATTCAATAACATATTCTAAGGGAGTTATAAAAGTTGTTTTAGTGGAAGTCAATTAGTTTATCTTTCTTGTTGATTTCATTGTGCTAGATATGGAGGAAGATAAGGATATAACTATCATTTTGGGGATATCTTTCCTAGCTACAAGAAGAGCAATGATAGATGTGTAGAAAGTGGAATTAACTATATGTGGCAATGATCAAACAGTTACTTTTAATATTTCCAAATCAATTAAGTATCATGCAAAAGGTAAAGATGATGAATGTTCAGAATGGATGTAATAAGATATCTGAGTGAATGTCATTTCAAAACAAATTTTGAAGAGAAATCTAAAATGAAAGATTTGAAACATGATCAAGAAGAGGAATTAGATCAAATTGAAGACTTTTATAAGGAAGATTCGAATTAAGTTTGAGAAAGTTTTGAAGTTTTTGGCATGATAGATAAGATAAATCTTTTTATCCATCAATTGAAAAACCTCCTAAACTTAAGTTGTATTTACTTCCTGAACATTTAAAATATTAAACTTCTATCACAATAAATGGGCCCATCCACCTGACTTAAGTTTTCCTTGAAATAATCTTAATCTTACATTATATAGCAAAACTTGTTGCCCTGGCTCAAAATTTTTTGTAAGAATCCTCTGATCTTGTTACTTCTTGATCTTTTATTTATAAATGTTAGCACTCTTATACGATTCATTTCTTGTCTCTTCAAGCTCATTTAATTTCAATAGTCTTTTCTCACCAGTATCCTTTAAATTATAATTAAGTTCTTTTAACAGCCCAATATAGTTTATGCTCACATTCAAATGGTAAATGACAAGCTTCCCAAAATATTAGCCTATATGGGGACATTGCAATAGGAGTTTTATATTGAGTCCTATAAGCCTACAAACCATAATCAAGTTTTACTAACCAATCCATTTTTGTTATCTTCACAAATTTTTCCAATATTCTTACATTTTCACGATTGGATAATTCAGCCAAACCACTTGTCTGAGGATGATAAGCAGTATCAATTTGATGGTTGATATGATATTTCTTTAATAATTTCTCCATTATCGCATTTCTGAAATGACTTCCCCCATTTGTTATGATCAATCTCGGCATCACAAATCTACAAAATATCTTCATTCTTAAATACTTTGCAACACTTTGAGCGTCACATCAAGGTAAAGCAACAACTTCTATCCATTTTGTTACATAGTCAACTGCTATCAATAAATATATAAATTTCTGAAAGATAGTATAAATGGTCCCATGAAATCTAATTACCAAACATCAAAGTTGTTAAGAAAGAAATTTTAAAGTGGTTAGATGTTGGAATTATCTACCCTATTATAGATAGTGCATGGGTTAGTCCAATTCACTGTGTTCCTAAGAAAGGAGGAGTGAATGTGAATATTAATAAACATAATGAGTTAATACCAACAAAGCAAGTCACAGGGTGGCGAATATACATTGATTATAGAAAATTAAATCTCACAACTAGGAATGATCATTTTACATTATTCTTTCTAGATCAAATGTTAGATAGACTAGCTGGGAATAAATACTTTTGTTTTCTAGATAGATATATTGGATATCATAAAATACAAATATCTCATGAAGATCAAGAGAAAATAACTTTTACCAGTCCTTAGAGTACATTTTCTTTTAGAAAAATGTTTTTTGATTTATGTAATGCCTCTGCTTCATTTCAAAGATGTATGATGGCTATTTTTGGTAATGATTTAGTAATGATTCTAAGACCTTAATAGATGACTTAGACATGTTAAAATGAGAATTTAGACGTTAAACTGACCTGTACTAAATTAAGCACCGACACTTAAGCGCCAACATTCGGCGCTTAAGCGTGGCAATTAACTAAACGTGCTAAATTATGTTTCTAAAAGATTTAAACGTGGTTTAGTGGGTTTTAACGTGGGTTAGTGGTTTGAGAACGTGTCTAGTAGTTTTAGGCTTGGTCTAAAGCCTATAAATAGAACGGAATGAAGAGAATTCTCACCCCACTTAAATTTTAACCTTAAATCTAAGTGAAGAGTGAGAAATCTTGGAAAAATGTCTTCTTGGGAGATTGATATAAAGAAAAAGAAGGAAGCCATGAAGAAGAAGTTCATTATTCAAAGTGCGTTAGATTTATACAACAATTTCCTAGTCATTAGTATAGAAGGAATAATTGAGAAAATCCTAAAGAATGAGGCTGACATGGCTTCAATTAAAGCAAAAGTGAATGAGGTTAATGCACATTTAGAGCATATTGGATGGCAACTTAAGGTGAAAGTTAGTCATACAAGTTTTATAGAAGAAGCGGGTAAAGCTATGTATTTAAAAAATAAATGGATTTAAGAAGACTCAACCAGAGTTCTTCATTGCCATCAGTTCTATCAAATCTATATTCCAAATGCCCTAGAAGAAACAAATGAAAGGCCAGGATTCGTTCCACTAGAAGGAGAGTGGAATTAAGTTCTAAGTTTAGTGTTTGTTTGTGTTAGGTGTTGTGATGTTAATATTAAGTTGTTTTATGTGTTTTTAGTGTTAAGTTTGATTAGTGTTTGTTCTTAGGAATTATCTCATCCAAGCTTCTTTGGATTGAGAAATTACATATCCCAAATGTTTGTATTTATTTGTGAAGTAATATAAGTGTTTGTTTGTGAGTAAAATTTTGTGTTATGTTGTGTTGAATTGAATTAGTAAATATTGGAAAATTTTAAGAAAGAGGAGAATTGAAGGGGAAGAAAATAGTTATTAAAGATTTATTATACCCTTTAAGGGTGGTTGACTTAAGCTAGATGTGCATTTCACTTAAAATAAAAAATATCAAAATTAGTGCACTAGCATGTAAGTGCTAAGACCACGCATTTAAGCATTGGACTACCCAAGAAGAAGGCAGCTCAGCGACGAACCAGTCANGCATTTCACTTAAAATAAAAAATATCAAAATTAGTGCACTAGCATGTAAGTGCTAAGACCACGCATTTAAGCGTTGGACTACCCAAGAAGAAGGCAGCTAAGCGACGAACCAGCCGCTCTTAAGTGTCGGTTCACTTAAACTGATTTGTGAACCATTAAAGGTGAAAAATGCCATTTTTACCCCTCGACGTCGTCTTCTTCTTTAGATTTCGCGAGTGAGTAGTTAGGGCTTCTTCAATAGTGAAGATTTCTTTGTGGATTTAAGTCAAATTTGCTAGATTTGATCTTCTTGAGTTAAGGGCTTCACTNTAAGTGTCGGTTCACTTAAACTGATTTGTGAACCATTAAAGGTGAAAAATGCCATTTTTACCCCTCGACGTCATCTTCTTCTTTAGATTTCGCGAGTGACTAGTTAGGGCTTCTTCAATAGTGAGGATTTCTTTGTGGATTTAAGTCAAATTTGCTAGATTTGATCTTCTTGAGTTAAGGGCTTCACCTCTATGTAAAATTTTTTTATTTTCACCATTTATTCTAAGCACGTTGGGGATTTGCAGAAAATCACCATTAATGGTGAAAATTTGGGAAAACCCTATGGAAAATACATAGAAATGATAGTTTAAGCTTTTAGAAGTTAAGTTTAGTGATTTAGTCTTGAATTTAGGATTTTTTGTGGATTTTATATGATTTTTAAAAATGTCCCCAAAAATGAAGAGGATTAAAGGGAAGTCCCATTTCGATTCAAGCAAGTTAGTTAGCTTGAAAGCTCAAGACAAGTATAGCGACGCAATGCAGTCAAGAAAACTTGTTCTTGAGAGAAGTTTTAAAAGTTTGGGTGGAGCAATTAAAGATTTGATTGTTCACCGATAGTGGGAACAATTTTGTTATTTTTCTGTTGTGACAGCCATTTCTATTGTTCGGGAGTTTTATGCTAATCTCTCTGAAGCTGAAGAAGCTTAGTTCATGGTTCAAGGAAAATTAGTGTATTTCTCCTTGTGGTAATAAATCTATTTTTTCCAGCTGCCCCCTAGTATGTTGTGTTTTTTAGTCAAACTTTGGTTTGACTGAGGAGGAGTTGGACGAGATCATATCATCATTGACCGTGAGAAGAGAACTGTGGAAGATCACAAATGAAAAAAGAGTCAACTTCCCCGCGTCAAAGTTAGATGCCACATCGAAAGCCTGGTACTACTTTATTTCTGCTCGTCTACTACCAACCAACCACCTCAGAGACGTCACCAGAGATAGAGCTACCTTAAACTATTACTTTCAACAGTTCAAGCTGATTGACATTAGATCTATAATCTATCAAACTATCATCAGTTCTGCTACTCCTGCCACCACTATAGGTTTGGGATTCGCATCCTTGATCTTTTCTTTATGTGAGCAAGTAGGTGTTAGATTTGATAGTTGGGAGGAGATACTACAGCCTCTAAAGCCTATCATGAGTGTTAATGTGAAATCTTATTCGAAACATTCTATATTTGGCTGGAGAGGAGGATTTTCTAGAAGTTCAGGTGCCTCTGCTTCTCATGCTTCTACCTCACATGCATCCACTACACAAGGCCAGGCTTCTAGATCAAGAATATTGTGAACAAGGTATTAAATTTGGAGAATTTTGTAGATCATATGAATGGTTATATTAGAATACATAGTGGTTATGAGGAAAAATTTCACTCATCTTTGGAAAACCTTATCAGAGGTGACCAAAGTGTAGTTTTTCCTTCATATCCACAATATCCATCATATGAGCTTACTGCCTTTTGGAACAACAATGATAGTGATGATGAGGAGGAGGAGGAGGATTAAATTGAGTAGTTTATATTTTTTATTGTGAACATTATGTGGTATAGTTATATTGCACTATTAACTTGTTTTATGTTGTACTTGTTTAAACTGCTACTAATGTTTGTGTTGTGTTTTGTTAGACATTGTGGTGATGTATTTAAGTTATTGTGAGTAGTTATATTTTGTGTTTGTGGTAGTAATTATGTTAAATGTGTTGTCTAGTGTATTTAGTTAATCTGTGTTGAACTTAATACTGAATATTAGGAAGGTTTAGAATATTACTAACTTTCACTTAAGAACTGCATGTTTAAAAGTTTCAATTTATCACCAGGTATTTTCCTTATGTTGGAGTTGTGAATTTCTGTTAGTGCGTTTTTTTTGCTTTTATGTTATCCTCCACTGTATAGAAGTCTAATGATATTCTATATGTTAAAGTTAATTTAAAATTTGATCAATTAATTTTTACTCCTATTTTTAGTTTTTGTACTTGTATATTTAGGATAAGAAATTTTATGTAATCATGTTATTTCTACGTTTCATTCCTGTCTATATATAACTATGATACTAAAATGTTTTATCTTATTAAAAATTTAAGTTTGGGGGGATGAAAAACAATTTCTAAAACTTAAATTTTATTTGTTCTCAAATGTACTACAAATAAATTTGATTTTGATTTGAAAAAAAAAGATTATGTATTTGAAGTAGGGAGATAAAATTTTGAATATAGAAATGAGTAAGAGAATTTAGTTGAAACCTATAGTAATGATAAAAAACTTAAAGTTAAAAAATTTTTGTGTATAAATGATAAATATTGTGTAACTATCTTTAGTAGGAGAAATTCTATTTTTGAAAAATATAGAAGGGTTAGACTTTTTTTCAATATTTAAATTTCTTTTATTAAAAATAATTTTCAAAACTATTATTATATTTTTAAGTAAAAGATTTATATTAGATCTTTGCTTTAGGAAAGGAGTGGAATTCAAAATCATTATAGACTTATCTAGATATACTAATCCTCACCTGAAAAAAAAAAAAAGTTAAGAAAGGGAGGAGAAGCTTGAGGATTAGTGCCTAATAAAAAATTAGTTCCACATCTGATCTTCTTAAAGTATAAGACTTGAGAAACTCTTGAGCTTAAGGATATAACATAATAGTATAATTGTTCTTAATAAAAATTATAAGTGGAGAAGATAGAATGCCTAAACTCTATATTTGGAGAATTTAAAAATATTTCTTAATTTGATAGGAACTCATATTTTAAGACTTCTTCACATTAAAAAAATTTAAACTCTAATTTGGTCTCATGTACTAATGTTTTTTTCTAAATTGGACTACCAAATTTCTAGATCAAAATATTTTAATATCCTAAAGAAACTCATTTACATAATCTACTTATTTTGGTTTTTGAACATTTTAAGTTTGGGGGATTTTGATACACCTAAAATATATAGTCTATATGTACACATTTTTATACCTATTTTTGAGATATTACACTTTAATGGAAGGTATTTGTGTGTTTTGATTTCAGGTACAATCAAATGGATGAAAATGGTGAAATGAGTGAAAAAGGATCAAATTTTGAGCAAAAATGAAGAAGGTGTGCAAAAGAACTGTGGTGCCTAGGCACCCAAAACTGGTGCTAAAGCGCAAGTAAAACCAAGAAGGTCACGCCTAAGCACCAAGTACCTCGCGCTTAAGAGTCAAAAGTATTTGCTTGATGATTCAATGAATTTGGATAAATTTTTTAAGAGATTTTTTAGGCAACTCTTGGTGAAAATGTGGGAAAACGTTAATGGACACGAAAATACATTCAATTCGCTTTTGAAAGGAGGCAACTCTTGGAAGATTCATTGAATGTGGATACATTTTGAAGAAACACAAAGGCGCCTTTTGAAAAATTATAAAAGAAGGACTTAGATTGAATTGAAGAGGAGCCACCGCCCCCCTGTAGACACTGCCCACGCCTCTCTCTCTTAGATTAATTAGGATACTTTTAGAGAAAAGAAGGAGAGGAGTTGTAGTGAGTGAGTAGTGAGTATTGTAAGAGAAAGGAAGAGAAGAGATTCAAAGGAACTTCAAGAGTTTGGTGGAGAGGATTTGAGAAAAGTTTTTATCATTGTGATTTCATTTGGTTTAATATATATTTCTTATTTTTTTACATAATTTCTACGTTCAAACTTAAGTGTGGTTGTGTTTTCTCTATTAATTCTGAGTAAATTTCTTTATCTTTTCCCTTAAAATGATAAGTGATTAAGTATTGGATGGAAGTTGTGTGAAGTTTTAAACTTTATTGTTGGAATACGTTGTGATGAATTTAAAACCTTGTACTACATTTACTTCTTAATTTGGCCAATTAAGATGTTAATATTTGTTGTGAGAACATTTAAGATCCGAGATGGTATTATCTCAGTCAACTAATGGTGAGAATCACATGAGATTGTACGGATGAGAATGCAATTCATATGATTAAGTGCAACTAAATAAAAAAATAAAATTTGAAGGGTATGGAATTAGAGGACTTTAGAGTGACAGACTAAAGCCTCTAATTTGGTTTATAATTTTAAGTTTTGATGTTAGATGTTAGCCCCCAGTTAGAGGGAGAAGATGTAACTCTAGAGTGAAAGCTAGTATCTTCTCTACCTATCCCGTCTTCAAGACTATTCAAACTTTAAATAGTTGATGTTCTTTATATTATTGCTCTTATTTGGCACAACACAATTTGAATACTTCCACAATTGAATTTCTATACTTGTTACTGATTCATGATAAAGAAAAAGATATTTTATTTACATTGCCTTCATCTTACAAATATCTAGTTAAATTTATTTAGTTGTTTACTTTATTTTCAAATATTAAAAATTTACCAAAAAGATTCGAACTTTCATTCTTATTATAGCTTCTATAGTTTGAGTAAGAATATTTTGCAAAGTAGAATTTGTTATCTAATTTCTTTTGATTTAGTTACATTTTGTATATCTCCCTCTGGGTTCAATATTCAGGGCTTAATTTAAAAGTCCTATTTTACTTGATAACAATACATAAACTTGCGTAGTAGCTCATATTTAAATATAATAATTGCATTCATATTTGCTTTGAGGTCAAGCTTTTTCCTAACCATTGCTCAAGCTTAAATTTTTGTCACCGATTGCAAAGTAAAAATTATAAGGGAAAATTAAGAATATAACTGCATGCATCGTACTGTCATATAAGATCGGGATCTGTATGCATAATACATTTTGCTTCAATTAGATATGATCTAAATTTTTTAAATGCATATACTATTGCTAATAATTCCTTTTCAGTAGTAGTATAGTCAATTTTGAGCTTCATTAAAAGTTTTATTAGCATAGTATATAAATTTAAAAGTCTTTTCATACTTTTGCCTTAACGCAGCCCCAATAGCATAATAGCTCGCATCACACATTAATTCAAATATTTTTTCCTAATCAGGCGAAACAATAATAGGTGCAGCGATTAATTTTTCCATTAATAAATTGAATGCATTTAGGCAGTCCTGGTTTAAATCAAATATTGCATTTTTTTTTTCCAAAAGATGGCGTAAAGGTTTGGAAATTTTTGAAAAGTCAATAATATATCACCTGTAAAATCGAATATGCCCTTAAATACTTCTAACTCCTCTCACTCTAGTAGGAGGAGGTAGTTTAGCAACATCTTGCATATTTGTTGGATCTACTTTCATTCCTCTTTCAAAAATTTTATGTCCCAACATTTCATCCTTTGACCATAAATTGACATTTTTCCATATTGTGAACTAAATTTGTTTCTTGACAGCATTTTAGAACTCTCACTAAATGATCTAAGCAATAATCAAAAAAGGTTCCAAAAACTAGAAAGTCATCCATGAAAACTTCAATTCTTTCCTCAATTAGATAGCAGAAAATGGACACCATGCACCTTCAAAAAGTTGTAGGTGCATTGCATAAACCAAAAGACATTCTTCTAAAAGCAAAAGTCCCATAAGGACATGTGAATGTTGTCTTTTCTTGATCCTCAAGTGATATAAGTATTTGGTGGCATCCTTAATATCCATCCAAAAAGCATTAATATCGATACCCAGCTAGTCTATCCAAAATTTTGTCTAGAAAAGGTAGAGAAAAGTGATCTTTCCTTGTGAAGAGATTCAATTTTCTATAATCAATACAGATTCTCCATGAGTGACTTTTCTTATAGAAATTAATTCATTTTGTTCATTAACAGATGCAACCACTCCCCCTTTTTTAGGAATACAGTGAATCGGACTAACCCAACCACTGTCAAAAAAAGGATAAATGATTCTAGCATCCTACCTCTTTAATATTTCTTTCTTTACAACAACTTTTTTGATAGGGTCCAACCTCCTTTGAGGATCTGACCTAGGCTTGTTCTTATCTTTCACTAAAAATCTATGCATACAGATTGAAGGGCCGATACCTTTAATATTCAATAACGTGTCTATCTAAATGCTTTCTTATATTTTCTCAAAATTTTCATTTATTTTTCCTTTTTGAATTTCAGTTAAATCTGAGGATATTATAACAGGTAATGTTGATGATTTCCCTAAAAAAAACATACTTTAAATGTGCAAGAAGTCCCTTCATCTCAAGTGCAGAAGGTTTTTCAATTGAAAGAATAAGAGGTTTACTATTTTCAATAGTATCTAAATCTCAAAATTATTCTGAACATAATTTAAATCCTCAGTCATTATCTCTATAGATTTATCATTGTAATTTGTATCATTTTCATACCTTAGTTCTTGTTGTCTTGTTTTAACTTCACAACTTTCTCAAAAATATTTTTTAATCTCCATTCTATAACATTCATCTTCTCTTCCTTTAGCTGGATACTTCATAGATTTTAACATATTAAAAGCAACTTCATGGTCATTAACTCTCATGGTTAGTTCTCCTTTTTACACTTCTATCAAAGCTCTTTTAGTAGCAAGGAAATGTCATTATAAAATGATTGGTATTTCCTTATCATCATACATATCTAGAACAACAAAATCCACTAGGAAGATAAATTTATCCACCTTAAGCAACACATCTTCTATAACCTATTCAGAATAAGTGATTGATCGATCAACTAGTTGAAGTGTCACAATTGTGAGAGAAATCTCTCCTAAGAATAACCTTCTGAATGTTGATAAGGGAAAGTGGTTAATGCTAGCTCGTAAATCACATAAAACTCTTCCACAAAATCTTTCTCTTATCACGCATGGAATAGTAAAGCTACCAAAATTTTTAAGTTTTTTAGGAAGCTTTTTCTGAATTATTCCACTGCATTCTTCACTAAGTGCAACAGTCTCTTAATCCCCAAACTTCCTTTTCTTATTTAATATTTCTTTCATAAACTTAACATAGCTTGTCATTGCTCTAGTGCTTCAAAAAAAGGAATGTTGATTGTAAGCTTCTTAAATATCTCCAAGAACTTAGAAAATTGTTGATCCAGCTTTTGCTATTTAAGTCTTCGAGAAAATGGTGGTTCTAATCTTTCTAAATTAATCTTAGTTAGAGAGACTTCTTTTTCTTTATTCTCAAGAACATTTTCTTCATGTTTTTTAATTTTCTCAAGTTCCCACTCGAATTCAATCTCTTTTTTCATTTTAATATCCAATTCTCTACCACTTCTCAACTTAACTACTTTTACTTCCTCTTTGTTTTTATCTTTGGGATTAATTTCAGTATTACTAGGAAGATTTTCCTGAGGCCTATTGCTAAGTGAGTGTCGGCACAATTTTATGGGGGTCATCCTGTGGAAGTTGTCGGTTGTTGGAATCGGAATCCCGTCGCTCGCTTCGATGGGACATTTTAATTTACATATATATATATTTAATTTTAGAAAAATATGAAATCAATCTGATCCCATATATTTTAAAGTTTAGATGAAAGAGTGCCACACCTCAAGCTATGTATCTACCTTGAAAGATAAAAACATAACTTTATAGTGAGGCTCAATCAAATAAACTAAGAAATGTGTGACATTCGTTTGGTCTGCGAAACCATTTTATCTATAAGCCAAGAAGTTCCCCCTTTAATATGGGAAATTAATTAGGGTTTATATTAAGTTGGGTTCTTGAAAGTTAGGGCTTACACTAATGTGTCAAGTTATGAGGATTTAGGTCATGATGAACGACAACCTTGGAATCCTAAAGTATGTTAGGGCTTAAATTGTATAGCAGAGTCATACAAAGGCCTAAAAAAGAATGAGGATTTATGTCACACCAAGCGGACAACCTTGAAATCCTATGATTTGTTGTTTAATTCTAAAGAATGATTTAGTTGGAGTAGACATGTTTTGTTGTTGAAGATGTTCAATTTTTCTAATGTGTTAAGTTATGATGTCAAATAAAATGTTTCCTAAGGTTATGGTTATTTAAATATTATGGGAATGTTAAAGTTGATTAGAGTGATACCTGTTAGGATCCCATGGTTCTCTTGTTCTGGCACCACTATTTTTTTTTGGATTCACTTAGTCCAAATGAATTTACTAAAATCGACTTAATGAGTTCCATACTTTCATTTAGGCCATGGGAAATCTCGTTAGCAACCGTAGGTTGCCTCCTCCGAGGGATTCCCGATCATCCGATAGAGACATTTTAATTTAGTTGCAATTTTTGTTTTATTTTATTTGTGATTAAATTTTGAGTTGTCTTACATTTTGACAGTTGTGCCAGTGAATTTTATCTTGTTTAAAATTTTTTTAGTTTTGGTTTTGACATGCAGGGTGACTTTAAGCATTCAAGTAAGAAACAAGAGGTACAAAAAAGTAAATACAATAACTTAAAAGTGTAACTGTCGATTCTTCCCACTTCTCTACCTGAAAGGTTAGCTTTAGCAATATGTATATAATTTTGCAAGGAATTCAAATTGTACGATTATATGAAGGTATAGCTACCAAACCCTAAGTTATGACTTTATTGAGTTTCGAAAAATCGTAATGGATGATTTTAGAACAAAATATAGCAAGTTCAATTTGCCCTTCAAGATATTCAAGAGATTTCAAAGTGCTCGAAGCATGAGTCTGAATCACTTTGAAGATTTCTTGAAATATTTTGAGTTCATTTTAAACTTATCATATCGTTTTATTAATCATCCAAGGTTAAGCTAAGGTTATCCCATTACTCAGAGAAACTTGATGTTTTATTTATCCTAAGGCTAGTACACTCAATTAATCAATTGATATTTCATTCAAGAGTTATATGGGTGGGTGCTCCTAAGGAAAATTTAAGTAAGTAAAGGCTTTGGTTTCCTAATTAAAATCGGGGTAGTGTAAAAAGGTGTTAATCATCAATCATGTTATCTTCTAAATCTGGTCAAATAAATTTAAATATCAAGCTTAGATCACTACCGAGCCCCAAACTATTACAATAAGTGAAATGGTAACTAGCAAAATTTTGATTTAAATGGCATGCATTCTTATTGAATGATCGCATTGTCATCAATTATGGGCTTAAAATTAATGAAATATTATCTTCCTAACTTGAACCCATCAATTATAGTCTTGAATTGTTCAATTTTGATTGACTTTGAAGTCATGATAACTAAGAAAATTACAATTTTGTTCTTAATATAGAAAAGGTGGCAAGTGAGTTTTACCTTTCAATCCCATTATATTTCAATCATCCAAACATGTTCATTAGGATCAAAATTATCCATTTTTCCTTTGATTAATCCTAAATCTTGATTAAGGCACCAAAATCTAAAATTACCTCTTTGCCTTTGGGGCTCTTCACCTCATAACTCATTAATCAAAATTCAAATGACTTTAAAAATTTTTTAGAGTGTCTCATCAATGGATTAACTAAAACATCAGACGAGAAAATGCGGATTTTCAAAATTTAATTTAATTTAAATAATTATTTAAATTTAGAAAGTAGTATTTTCAGAATTGATTTACTTAACTATCCAAAATAAAACTTTTATTGATGAGAAAATTATTAGAGATCCGCTTAGATCAGAGAAACACTTAGACAAAATTCCATTATTTTTTGAATTATATCCCTATCATTATTATTTGATTATGAATCAATCTTAATGACTTAATTAAATGTAAAATAATGTTTAATCACAAAAATTATTTTTATATTTTTATCAAACCTCTATGAGTTTAGCAAACTTAGAGAAATAAATTTTTGTATTTTTATGATTTTTAATTTATTTATTATAATTACTTTAATGGGAAAATAAGAAAAAATCATTTTTAAGCTCTTAAAAAATTATTTTAACTTAGAAAAATCAAAAAAATATCCTAATGAGTTCTAAGTGATCAGGGAACAATTAGGCACATTTTAAAATATTTTGGTATTTTTGGGATTATTAATTATTTTTTATTATTTTAAATTCAAAATAAAGCTCAAAAATCAAGTATTTTCTCAAAAGTAAATTTTATTTTTCCTAAGTGCCCCTGATCACAAGGAATTCAGAAAAATACTTTTCATAATTTTTCCAAGTGTATTTGATTTACTATAACTATTTTTGTACAAAAATACAAGGTTTCTTAGAAAATCAACTTTAGTTCTCAAACTTATTCAAACAATTTTTATTTTTTTACAGTGAGTAAACATGATTTTTATGCACAATGTGGAATTAATTTTGTTAATTTTTTATTAGTATCTAATTTACATAAATTAAAGCAAGATACATATGATCCCATATTTATAAATGTGTAATATTAATAAAGTTAACTCAGCTTTGCAGCGACGTCAAAAACTTGATTCATTATTTATGAATAAGAAATTAAAGCAATTTATGTTGGGATTCTATGCAAGTATATGTATCATTATCAAGTAATACAGAACTTTCTTTTTTAGCCCCAAATATCGATCTCACAAGGAAGGTGTATATTCATAATGGAAATTTAAATCAAGAAATTCACAATAATAAAGAAAATCTACCACACTAATTTCAAATGTTTAGGGTACTATCAGAACTAAATTACCAACTACTAGTGAAACTGTAAAGCAAATCTAAGCAATAACTACCAAACTATATTTTTCTGACGAAGTTATCCAATATGAGAAAGCATCTTTCCAACTATAATGAGTTTTTGGTGGAATGTGATTCTCACTTTGTTGTGAATCTCATAATCCATTTCCCATATAGTATATTTCACAACAGATGTTAACATTTCAATTGACCAAATCAAAAAGTAAATTAAGAACGAAGTGAAAAAATCAACACAATTTATTTTATATTTTAAAATTGGCACATCCAAATTATCTCTTCATTTCACCATATCTTAGAGTAGGGAGTAAGATAAAGAAAATTACTCAGAATTCATGAGAAAGATACAACCAAATACGAATTTCATAAGTAAAAGAAAGTCTATACAACAATAATAAACAAACATCACTTATCTTTAACTCTTCCTCAAAGCAAATCCTATGTAGCTTCTCTTGGACTATTTCTCTCTTTACAAGACCTTAATTCTCTCTTTTAAGATGTAGGGAAGAAGAAATCTCTCACTTCTTTCCCTCTCCAATAACTCTTACGAGAAATCACACTTAAACACAACACACTACACAATACACACAATGGAACACTAAAGAAAACTCAATGACACACTAGCGAACTCTTTTTCTGATCAATTTTTGGTCTAAGTAGAACATAACGTTGGTTTTCCAAGAGGTGTATCAAATAACTCTTCAAAAAGCGTCCAATTTGTTGAATCTTCTAGAATTTTTCCTTGCACCGACTTCAGCGTCGTCAGCTCCCACGATGGCGCAGTCGGTGCCCGTGGCCCGAAATTAATTTGGTGCTCTCTATCAAATGGCACCGTCAATGCCCGGTCTGGCACTGTTGGCGCCCTCATNTTAAAAGTTTCAATTTATCACCAGGTATTTTCCTTATGTTGGAGTTGTGAATTTCTGTTAGTGCGNTTAAAAGTTTCAATTTATCACCAGGTATTTTCCTTATGTTGGAGTTGTGAATTTCTGTTAGTGCGTTTTTTTTGCTTTTATGTTATCCTCCACTGTATAGAAGTCTAATGATATTCTATATGTTAAAGTTAATTTAAAATTTGATCAATTAATTTTTACTCCTATTTTTAATTTTTGTACTTGTATATTTAGGATAAGAAATTTTATGTAATCATGTTATTTCTAGGTTTCATTCCTGTCTATATATAACTATGATACGNAGAAGTCTAATGATATTCTATATGTTAAAGTTAATTTAAAATTTGATCAATTAATTTTTACTCCTATTTTTAGTTTTTGTACTTGTATATTTAGGATAAGAAATTTTATGTAATCATGTTATTTCTACGTTTCATTCCTGTCTATATATAACTATGATACTAAAATGTTTTATCTTATTAAAAATTTAAGTTTGGGGGGATGAAAAACAATTTCTAAAACTTAAATTTTATTTGTTCTCAAATGTACTACAAATAAATTTGATTTTGATTTGAAAAAAAAAGATTATGTATTTGAAGTAGGGAGATAAAATTTTGAATATAGAAATGAGTAAGAGAATTTAGTTGAAACCTATAGTAATGATAAAAAACTTAAAGTTAAAAAATTTTTGTGTATAAATGATAATTATTGTGTAACTATCTTTAGTAGGAGAAATTCTATTTTTGAAAAATATAGAAGGGTTAGACTTTTTTTCAATATTTAAATTTCTTTTATTAAAAATAATTTTCAAAACTATTATTATATTTTTAAGTAAAAGATTTATATTAGATCTTTGCTTTAGGAAAGGAGTGGAATTCAAAATCATTATAGACTTATCTAGATATACTAATCCTCACCTGAAAAAAAAAAAAAGTTAAGAAAGGGAGGAGAAGCTTGAGNCATAATGAGTTAATACCAACAAAGCAAGTCACAGGGTGGCGAATATACATTGATTATAGAAAATTAAATCTCACAACTAGGAATGATCATTTTACATTATTCTTTCTAGATCAAATGTTAGATAGACTAGCTGGGAATAAATACTTTTGTTTTCTAGATAGATATATTGGATATCATAAAATACAAATATCTCATGAAGATCAAGAGAAAATAACTTTTACCAGTCCTTAGAGTACATTTTCTTTTAGAAAAATGTTTTTTGATTTATGTAATGCCTCTGCTTCATTTCAAAGATGTATGACGGCTATTTTTGGTAATGATTTAGTAATGATTCTAAGACCTTAATAGATGACTTAGACATGTTAAAATGAGAATTTAGACGTTAAACTGACCTGTACTAAATTAAGCACCGACACTTAAGCGCCAACATTCGGCGCTTAAGCGTGGCAATTAACTAAACGTGCTAAATTATGTTTCTAAAAGATTTAAACGTGGTTTAGTGGGTTTTAACGTGGGTTAGTGGTTTGAGAACGTGTCTAGTAGTTTTAGGCTTGGTCTAAAGCCTATAAATAGAACGGAATGAAGAGAATTCTCACCCCACTTAAATTTTAACCTTAAATCTAAGTGAAGAGTGAGAAATCTTGGAAAAATGTCTTCTTGGGAGATTGATATAAAGAAAAAGAAGGAAGCCATGAAGAAGAAGTTCATTATTCAAAGTGCGTTAGATTTATACAACAATTTCCTAGTCATTAGTATAGAAGGAATAATTGAGAAAATCCTAAAGAATGAGGCTGACATGGCTTCAATTAAAGCAAAAGTGAATGAGGTTAATGCACATTTAGAGCATATTGGATGGCAACTTAAGGTGAAAGTTAGTCATACAAGTTTTATAGAAGAAGCGGGTAAAGCTATGTATTTAAAAAATAAATGGATTTAAGAAGACTCAACCAGAGTTCTTCATTGCCATCAGTTCTATCAAATCTATATTCCAAATGCCCTAGAAGAAACAAATGAAAGGCCAGGATTCGTTCCACTAGAAGGAGAGTGGAATTAAGTTCTAAGTTTAGTGTTTGTTTGTGTTAGGTGTTGTGATGTTAATATTAAGTTGTTTTATGTGTTTTTAGTGTTAAGTTTGATTAGTGTTTGTTCTTAGGAATTATCTCATCCAAGATTCTTTGGATTGAGAAATTACATATCCCAAATGTTTGTATTTATTTGTGAAGTAATATAAGTGTTTGTTTGTGAGTAAAATTTTGTGTTATGTTGTGTTGAATTGAATTAGTAAATATTGGAAAATTTTAAGAAAGAGGAGAATTGAAGGGGAAGAAAATAGTTATTAAAGATTTATTATACCCTTTAAGGGTGGTTGACTTAAGCTAGATGTGCATTTCACTTAAAATAAAAAATATCAAAATTAGTGCACTAGCATGTAAGTGCTAAGACCACGCATTTAAGCATTGGACTACCCAAGAAGAAGGCAGCTCAGCGACGAACCAGTCACTCTTAAGTGTCGGTTCACTTAAACTGATTTGTGAACCATTAAAGGTGAAAAATGCCATTTTTACCCCTCGACGTCATCTTCTTCTTTAGATTTCGCGAGTGACTAGTTAGGGCTTCTTCAATAGTGAGGATTTCTTTGTGGATTTAAGTCAAATTTGCTAGATTTGATCTTCTTGAGTTAAGGGCTTCACCTCTATGTAAAATTTTTTTATTTTCACCATTTATTCTAAGCACGTTGGGGATTTGCAGAAAATCACCATTAATGGTGAAAATTTGGGAAAACCCTATGGAAAATACATAGAAATGATAGTTTAAGCTTTTAGAAGTTAAGTTTAGTGATTTAGTCTTGAATTTAGGATTTTTTGTGGATTTTATATGATTTTTAGAAATGTCCCCAAAAATGAAGAGGATTAAAGGGAAGTCCCATTTCGATTCAAGCAAGTTAGTTAGCTTGAAAGCTCAAGACAAGTATAGCGACACAATGCAGTCAAGAAAACTTGTTCTTGAGAGAAGTTTTAAAAGTTTGGGTGGAGCAGTTAAAGATTTGATTGTTCACCGATAGTGGGAACAATTTTGCTATTTTTCTGTTGTGACGGCCATTTCTATTGTTCGGGATTTTTATGCTAATCTCTCTGAAGCTGAAGAAGATTAGTTCATGGTTCAAGGAAAATTAGTGTCTTTCTCCTTGTGGTAATAAATTTATTTTTTCCAGCTGCCCCCTAATATGTTGTGTTTTTTAGTCAAATTTTGGTTTGACTGAGGAGGAGTTGGACGAGATCATATCATCATTGACCGTGAGAAGAGAACTGTGGAAGATCACAAATGAAAAAAGAGTCAACTTCCCCGCGTCAAAGTTAGATGCCACATCGAAAGCCTGGTACTACTTTATTTCTGCTCATCTACTACCAACCAACCACCTCAGAGACGTCACCAGAGATAGAGCTACCTTAAAATATTACATTCAACAGTTCAAGTTGATTGACATTAGATCTCTAATCTATCAAACTATCATCAGTTCTGCTACTCCTGCCACCACTATAGGTTTGGGATTCGCATCCTTGATCTTTTCTTTATGTGAGCAAGTAGGTGTTAGATTTGATAGTTGGGAGGAGATACTACAGCCTCTAAAGCCTATCATGAGTGTTAATGTGAAATCTTATTCGAAACATTCTATATTTGGCTGGAGAGGAGGATTTTCTAGAAGTTCAGGTGCCTCTGCTTCTCATGCTTCTACCTCACATGCATCCACTACACAAGGCCAGGCTTCTAGATCAAGAATATTGTGAACAAGGTATTAAATTTGGAGAATTTTGTAGATCATATGAATGGTTATATTAGAAGACATAGTGGTTATGAGGAAAAATTTCACTCATCTTTGGAAAACCTTATCAGAGGTGACCAAAGTGTAGTTTTTCCTTCATATCCACAATATCCATCATATGAGCTTACTGCCTTTTGGAACAACAATGATAGTGATGATGAGGAGGAGGAGGAGGATTAAATTGAGTAGTTTATTTTTTTTTATTGTGAACATTATGTGGTATAGTTATATTGCACTATTAACTTGTTTTATGTTGTACTTGTTTAAACTGCTACTAATGTTTGTGTTGTGTTTTGTTAGACATTGTGGTGATGTATTTAAGTTATTGTGAGTAGTTATATTTTGTGTTTGTGGTAGTAATTATGTTAAATGTGTTGTCTAGTGTATTTAGTTAATCTGTGTTGAACTTAATACTGAATATTAGGAAGGTTTAGAATATTACTAACTTTCACTTAAGAACTGCATGTTTAAAAGTTTCAATTTATCACCAGGTATTTTCCTTATGTTGGAGTTGTGAATTTCTGTTAGTGCGTTTTTTTTGCTTTTATGTTATCCTCCACTGTATAGAAGTCTAATGATATTCTATATGTTAAAGTTAATTTAAAATTTGATCAATTAATTTTTACTCCTATTTTTAGTTTTTGTACTTGTATATTTAGGATAAGAAATTTTATGTAATCATGTTATTTCTACGTTTCATTCCTGTCTATATATAACTATGATACTAAAATGTTTTATCTTATTAAAAATTTAAGTTTGGGGGGATGAAAAACAATTTCTAAAACTTAAATTTTATTTGTTCTCAAATGTACTACAAATAAATTTGATTTTGATTTGAAAAAAAAAGATTATGTATTTGAAGTAGGGAGATAAAATTTTGAATATAGAAATGAGTAAGAGAATTTAGTTGAAACCTATAGTAATGATAAAAAACTTAAAGTTAAAAAATTTTTGTGTATAAATGATAATTATTGTGTAACTATCTTTAGTAGGAGAAATTCTATTTTTGAAAAATATAGAAGGGTTAGACTTTTTTTCAATATTTAAATTTCTTTTATTAAAAATAATTTTCAAAACTATTATTATATTTTTAAGTAAAAGATTTATATTAGATCTTTGCTTTAGGAAAGGAGTGGAATTCAAAATCATTATAGACTTATCTAGATATACTAATCCTCACCTGAAAAAAAAAAAAAAGTTAAGAAAGGGAGGAGAAGCTTGAGGATTAGTGCCTAATAAAAAATTGGTTCCACATCTGATCTTCTTAAAGTATAAGACTTGAGAAACTCTTGAGCTTAAGGATATAACATAATAGTATAATTGTTCTTAATAAAAATTATAAGTGGAGAAGATAGAATGCCTAAACTCTATATTTGGAGAATTTAAAAATATTTCTTAATTTGATAGGAACTCATATTTTAAGACTTCTTCACATTAAAAAAATTTAAACTCTAATTTGGTCTCATGTACTAATGTTTTTTTCTAAATTGGACTACCAAATTTCTAGATCAAAATATTTTAATATCCTAAAGAAACTCATTTACATAATCTACTTATTTTGGTTTTTGAACATTTTAAGTTTGGGGGATTTTGATACACCTAAAATATATAGTCTATATGTACACATTTTTATACCTATTTTTGAGATATTGCACTTTAATAGAAGGTATTTGTGTGTTTTGATTTCAGGTACAATCAAATGGATGAAAAATGGTGAAATGAGTGAAAAAGGATCAAATTTTGAGACAAAATGAAGAAGGTGTGCAAAAGAACTGTGGTGCTNTAGTCTATATGTACACATTTTTATACCTATTTTTGAGATATTACACTTTAATGGAAGGTATTTGTGTGTTTTGATTTCAGGTACAATCAAATGGATGAAAATGGTGAAATGAGTGAAAAAGGATCAAATTTTGAGCAAAAATGAAGAAGGTGTGCAAAAGAACTGTGGTGCCTAGGCACCCAAAACTGGTGCTAAAGCGCAAGTAAAACCAAGAAGGTCACGCCTAAGCACCAAGTACCTCGCGCTTAAGAGTCAAAAGTATTTGCTTGATGATTCAATAAATTTGGATAAAATTTTTAAGAGATTTTTGAGGCAACTCTTGGTGAAAATGTGGGAAAACGTTAATGGACACGAAAATAGATTCAATTCANACCAAGAAGGTCACGCCTAAGCACCAAGTACCTCGCGCTTAAGAGTCAAAAGTATTTGCTTGATGATTCAATGAATTTGGATAAATTTTTTAAGAGATTTTTTAGGCAACTCTTGGTGAAAATGTGGGAAAACGTTAATGGACACGAAAATACATTCAATTCGCTTTTGAAAGGAGGCAACTCTTGGAAGATTCATTGAATGTGGATACATTTTGAAGAAACACAAAGGTGCCTTTTAAAAAATTATAAAAGAAGGACTTAGATTGAATTGAAGAGGAGCCACCGCCCCCCTGTAGACACTGCCCACGCTTCTCTCTCTTAGATTAATTAGGATACTTTTAGAGAAAAGAAGGAGAGGAGTTGTAGTGAGTGAGTCGAGAGTATTGTAAGAGAAAGGAAGAGAAGAGATTCAAAGGAACTTCAAGAGTTTGGTGGAGAGGATTTGAGAAAAGTTTTTATCANGTGAGTGAGTAGAGAGTATTGTAAGAGAAAGGAAGAGAAGAGATTCAAAGGAACTTCAAGAGTTTGGTGGAGCGGATTTGAGAAAAGTTTTTATCGTTGTGATTTCATTTGGTTTAATATATATTTCTTATTTTTTTACATAATTTCTACGTTCAAACTTAAGTGTGGTTGTGTTTTCTCTATTAATTCTGAGTAAATTTCTTTATCCTTTCCCTTAAAATGATAAGTGATTAAGTATTGGATGGAAGTTGTGTGAAGTTTTAAACTTTATTGTTGGAATACGTTGTGATGAATTTAAAACCTTGTACTACATTTACTTCTTAATTTGGCCAATTAAGATGTTAATATTTGTTGTGAGAACATTTAAGATCCGAGATGGTATTATCTCAGTCAACTAATGGTGAGAATCACATGAGATTGTACGGATGAGAATGCAATTCATATGATTAAGTGCAACTAAATAAAAAAATAAAATTTGAAGGGTATGGAATTAGAGGACTTTAGAGTGACAGACTAAAGCCTCTAATTTGGTTTATAATTTTAAGTTTTGATGTTAGATGTTAGCCCCCAGTTAGAGGGAGAAGATGTAACTCTAGAGTGAAAGCTAGTATCTTCTCTACCTATCCCGTCTTCAAGACTATTCAAACTTTAAATAGTTGATGTTCTTTATATTATTGCTCTTATTTGGCACAACACAATTTGAATACTTCCACAATTGAATTTCTATACTTGTTACTGATTCATGATAAAGAAAAAGATATTTTATTTACATTGCCTTCATCTTACAAATATCTAGTTAAATTTATTTAGTTGTTTACTTTATTTTCAAATATTAAAAATTTACCAAAAAGATTCGAACTTTCATTCTTATTATAGCTTCTATAGTTTGAGTAAGAATATTTTGCAAAGTAGAATTTGTTATCTAATTTCTTTTGATTTAGTTACATTTTGTATATCTCCCTCTGGGTTCAATATTCAAGGCTTAATTAAAAAGTCCTATTTTACTTGATAACAATACATAAACTTGCGTAGTAGCTCATATTTAAATATAATAAATGCATTCATATTTGCTTTGAGGTCAAGCTTTTTCCTAACCATTGCTCAAGCTTAAATTTTTGTCACCGATTGCAAAGTAAAAATTATAAGGGAAAATTAAGAATATAACTGCATGCATCGTACTGTCATATAAGATCGGGATCTGTATGCATAATACATTTTGCTTCAATTAGATATGATCTAAATTTTTTAAATGCATATACTATTGCTAATAATTCCTTTTCAGTAGTAGTATAGTCAATTTTGAGCTTCATTAAAAGTTTTATTAGCATAGTATATAAATTTAAAAGTCTTTTCATACTTTTGCCTTAACGCAGCCCCAATAGCATAATAGCTCGCATCACACATTAATTCAAATATTTTTTCCTAATCAGGCGAAACAATAATAGGTGCAGCGATTAATTTTTCCATTAATAAATTGAATGCATTTAGGCAGTCCTGGTTTAAATCAAATATTGCATTTTTTTTTTCCAAAAGATGGCGTAAAGGTTTGGAAATTTTTGAAAAGTCAATAATATATCACCTGTAAAATCGAATATGCCCTTAAATACTTCTAACTCCTCTCACTCTAGTAGGAGGAGGTAGTTTAGCAACATCTTGCATATTTGTTGGATCTACTTTCATTCCTCTTTCAAAAATTTTATGTCCCAACATTTCATCCTTTGACCATAAATTGACATTTTTCCATATTGTGAACTAAATTTGTTTCTTGACAGCATTTTAGAACTCTCACTAAATGATCTAAGCAATAATCAAAAAAGGTTCCAAAAACTAGAAAGTCATCCATGAAAACTTCAATTCTTTCCTCAATTAGATAGCAGAAAATGGACACCATGCACCTTCAAAAAGTTGTAGGTGCATTGCATAAACCAAAAGACATTCTTCTAAAAGCAAAAGTCCCATAAGGACATGTGAATGTTGTCTTTTCTTGATCCTCAAGTGATATAAGTATTTGGTGGCATCCTTAATATCCATCCAAAAAGCATTAATATCGATACCCAGCTAGTCTATCCAAAATTTTGTCTAGAAAAGGTAGAGAAAAGTGATCTTTCCTTGTGAAGAGATTCAATTTTCTATAATCAATACAGATTCTCCATGAGTGACTTTTCTTATAGAAATTAATTCATTTTGTTCATTAACAGATGCAACCACTCCCCCTTTTTTAGGAATACAGTGAATCGGACTAACCCAACCACTGTCAAAAAAAGGATAAATGATTCTAGCATCCTACCTCTTTAATATTTCTTTCTTTACAACAACTTTTTTGATAGGGTCCAACCTCCTTTGAGGATCTGACCTAGGCTTGTTCTTATCTTTCACTAAAAATCTATGCATACATATTGAAGGGCCGATACCTTTAATATTCAATAACGTGTCTATCTAAATGCTTTCTTATATTTTCTCAAAATTTTCATTAATTTTTCCTTTTTGAATTTCAGTTAAATCTGAGGATATTATAACAGGTAATGTTGATGATTTCCCTAAAAAACATACTTTAAATGTGCAAGAAGTCCCTTCATCTCAAGTGCAGAAGGTTTTTCAATTGAAAGAATAAGAGGTTTACTATTTTCAATAGTATCTAAATCTCAAAATTATTCTGAACATAATTTAAATCCTCAGTCATTATCTCTATAGATTTATCATTGTAATTTGTATCATTTTCATACCTTAGTTCTTGTTGTCTTGTTTTAACTTCACAACTTTCTCAAAAATATTTTTTAATCTCCATTCTATAACATTCATCTTCTCTTCCTTTAGCTGGATACTTCATAGATTTTAACATATTAAAAGTAACTTCATGGTCATTAACTCTCATGGTTAGTTCTCCTTTTTGCACTTCTATCAAAGCTCTTTTAGTAGCAAGGAAATGTCATTATAAAATGATTGGTATTTCCTTATCATCATACATATCTAGAACAACAAAATCCACTAGGAAGATAAATTTATCCACCTTAAGCAACACATCTTCTATAACCTCTTCAGAATAAGTGATTGATCAATCAACTAGTTGAAGTGTTACAATTGTGAGAGAAATCTCTCCTAAGAATAACCTTCTGAATGTTGATAAGGGAAAGTGGTTAATGCTAGCTCGTAAATCACATTAAACTCTTCCACAAAATCTTTCTCTTATCACGCATGGAATAGTAAAGCTACCAAAATTTTTAAGTTTTTTAGGAAGCTTTTTCTGAATTATTCCACTGCATTCTTCACTAAGTGCAACAGTCTCTTAATCCCCAAACTTCCTTTTCTTATTTAATATTTCTTTCATAAACTTAACATAGCTTGTCATTGCTCTAGTGCTTCAAAAAAAGGAATGTTGATTGTAAGCTTCTTAAATATCTCCAAGAACTTAGAAAATTGTTGATCCAGCTTTTGCTATTTAAGTCTTCGAGAAAATGGTGGTTCTAATCTTTCTAAATTAATCTTAGTTAGAGAGACTTCTTTTTCTTTATTCTCAAGAACATTTTCTTCATGTTTTTTNTTCAAAAAAAGGAATGTTGATTGTAAGCTTCTTAAATATCTCCAAGAACTTAGAAAATTGTTGATCCAGCTTCTGCTGTTTAAGTCTTCGAGAAAATGGTGGTTCTAATCTTTCTAAATTAATCTTAGTTAGAGAGACAGGTTTTTCTTTATTCTCAAGAACTTTTTCTTCATGTTTTTCAATTTTCTCAAGTTCCCACTCGAATTCAATCTCTTTTTTCATTTTAATATCCAATTCTCTACCACTTCTCAACTTAACTACTTTTACTTCCTCTTTGTTTTTATCTTTGGGATTAATTTCAGTATTACTAGGAATATTTTTCTGAGGCCTATTGCTAAGTGAGTGTTGGCACAATTTTAGGGGGGTCATCCTGTGGAAGTTGTCGGTTGTTGGAATCGGAATCCCGTCGCTCGCTTCGGTGGGACATTTTAATTTACNCACTTCTCAACTTAACTACTTTTACTTCCTCTTTGTTTTTATCTTTGGGATTAATTTCAGTATTACTAGGAAGATTTTCCTGAGGCCTATTGCTAAGTGAGTGTCGGCACAATTTTATGGGGGTCATCCTGTGGAAGTTGTCGGTTGTTGGAATCGGAATCCCGTCGCTCGCTTCGATGGGACATTTTAATTTACATATATATATATTTAATTTTAGAAAAATATGAAATCAATCTGATCCCATATATTTTAAAGTTTAGATGAAAGAGTGCCACACCTCAAGCTATGTATCTACCTTGAAAGATAAAAACATAACTTTATAGTGAGGCTCAATCAAATAAACTAAGAAATGTGTGACATTCGTTTGGTCTGCGAAACCATTTTATCTATAAGCCAAGAAGTTCCCCCTTTAATATGGGAAATTAATTAGGGTTTATATTAAGTTGGGTTCTTGAAAGTTAGGGCTTACACTAATGTGTCAAGTTATGAGGATTTAGGTCATGATGAACGACAACCTTGGAATCCTAAAGTATGTTAGGGCTTAAATTGTATAGCAGAGTCATACAAAGGCCTAAAAAAGAATGAGGATTTATGTCACACCAAGTGGACAACCTTGAAATCCTATGATTTGTTGTTTAATTCTAAAGAATGGTTTAGTTGGAGTAGACATATTTTGTTGTTGAAGATGGTCGTGCTGCCCATAATGCTAGCTCCAAGCTCCTCATCATAGCAAGTTTAAGTTTTGGAAGTGTCAAATTGTTGAGATTGAGAGAAGTATCATGTTCAGAGGTCAATTTTTCTAATGTGTTAAGTTATGATGTCAAATAAAATGTTTCCTAAGGTTATGGTTATTTAAATATTATGGGAATGTTAAAGTTGATTAGAGTGATACATGTTAGGATCCCATGGTTCTCTCGTTCTGGCACCACTATTTTTTTTCGGATTCACTTAGTCCAAAANTCAAATAAAATGTTTCCTAAGGTTATGGTTATTTAAATATTATGGGAATGTTAAAGTTGATTAGAGTGATACCTGTTAGGATCCCATGGTTCTCTTGTTCTGGCACCACTATTTTTTTTTGGATTCACTTAGTCCAAATGAATTTACTAAAATCGACTTAATGAGTTCCATACTTTCATTTAGGCCATGGGAAATCTCGTTAGCAACCGTAGGTTGCCTCCTCCGAGGGATTCCCGATCATCCGATAGAGACGTTTTAATTTAGTTGCAATTTTTGTTTTATTTTATTTGTGATTAAATTTTGAGTTGTCTTACATTTTGACAGTTGTGCCAATGAATTTTATCTTGTTTAAAATTTTTTTAGTTTTGGTTTTGACATGCAGGGTGACTTTAAGCATTCAAGTAAGAAACAAGAGGTACAAAAAAGTAAATACAATAACTTAAAAGTGTAACTGTCGATTCTTCCCACTCCTCTACCTGAAAGGTTAGCTTTAGCAATATGTATATAAATTTGAAAGGAATTCAAATTGTACGATTATATGAAGTTATAGCTACCAAACCCTAAGTTATGACTTTATTGAGTTTCGAAAAATCGTAATGGATGATTTTAGAACAAAATATAGCAAGTTCAATTTTCCCTTCAAGATATTCAAGAGATTTCAAAGTGCTCAAAGCATGAGTCTGAATCACTTTGAATATTTCTTGAAATATTTTGAGTTCATTTTTAACTTATCATATCGTTTTATTAATCATCCAAGGTTAAGCTAAGGTTATCCCATTGCTCAGAGAAACTTGATGTTTTATTTATCCTAAGGCTAGTACACTCAATTAATCAATTGATATTTCATTCAAGAGTTATATGGGTGGGTGCTCCTAAGGAAAATTTAAGTAAGTAAAGGCTTTGGTTTCCTAATTAAAATCGAGCTTGTAGTGTAAAAAGGTGTTAATCATCAATCATGTTATCTTCTAAATCTGGTCAAATAAATTTAAATATCAAGCTTAGGTCACTACCGAGCGCCAAACAATTACAGTAAGTGAAATGGTAACTAGCAAAATTTTGATTTAAATGGCATGCATTCTTATTGAAAGATCGCATTGTCATCAATTATGGGCTTAAAATTAATGAAATATTATCTTCCTAACTTGAACCCATCAATTATAGTCTTGAATTGTTCAATTTTGATTGACTTTGAAGTCATGATAACTAAGAAAATTACAATTTTGTTCTTAATATAGAAAAGGTGGCAAGTGAGTTTTACCTTTCAATCCCATTATATTTCAATCATCCAAACATGTTCATTAGGATCAAAATTACCCATTTTTCCTTTGATTAATCCTAAATCTTGATTAAGGCACCAAAATCTAAAATTACCTCTTTGCCTTTGGGGCTCTTCACCTCATAACTCATTAATCAAAATTCAAATGACTTTAAAAATTTTTTAGAGTGTCTCATCAATGGATTAACTAAAACATCAGACGAGAAAATGCGAATTTTCAAAATTTAATTTAATTTAAATAATTATTTAAATTTAGAAAGTAGTATTTTCAGAATTGATTTACTTAACTATCCAAAATAAAACTTTTATTGATGAGAAAATTATTAGAGATCCGCTTAGATCAGAGAAACACTTAGACAAAATTCCATTATTTTTTGAATTATATCCCTATCATTATTATTTGATTATGAATCAATCTTAATGACTTAATTAAATGTAAAATAATGTTTAATCACAAAAATTATTTTTATATTTTTATCAAACCTCTATGAGTTTAGCAAACTTAGAGAAATAAATTTTTGTATTTTTATGATTTTTAATTTATTTATTATAATTACTTTAATGGGAAAATAAGAAAAAATCATTTTTAAGCTCTTAAAAAATTATTTTAACTTAGAAAAATCAAAAAAATATCCTAATGAGTTCTAAGTGATCAGGGAACAATTAGGCACATTTTAAAATATTTTGGTATTTTTGGGATTATTAATTATTTTTTATTATTTTAAATTCAAAATAAAGCTCAAAAATCAAGTATTTTCTCAAAAGTAAATTTTATTTTTCCTAAGTGCCCCTGATCACAAGGAATTCAGAAAAATACTTTTCATAATTTTTCCAAGTGTATTTGATTTACTATAACTATTTTTGTACAAAAATACAAGGTTTCTTAGAAAATCAACTTTAGTTCTCAAACTTATTCAAACAATTTTTATTTTTTTACAGTGAGTAAACATGATTTTTATGCACAATGTGGAATTAATTTTGTTAATTTTTTATTAGTATCTAATTTACATAAATTAAAGCAAGATACATATGATCCCATATTTATAAATGTGTAATATTAATAAAGTTAACTCAGCTTTGCAGCGACGTCAAAAACTTGATTCATTATTTATGAATAAGAAATTAAAGCAATTTATGTTGGGATTCTATGCAAGTATATGTATCATTATCAAGTAATACAGAACTTTCTTTTTTAGCCCCAAATATCGATCTCACAAGGAAGGTGTATATTCATAATGGAAATTTAAATCAAGAAATTCACAATAATAAAGAAAATCTACCACACTAATTTCAAATGTTTAGGGTACTATCAAAACTAAATTACCAACTACTAGTGAAACTGTAAAGCAAATCTAAGCAATAACTACCAAACTATATTTTTCTAACGAAGTTATCCAATATGAGAAAGCATCTTTCCAACTATAATGAGTTTTTGGTGGAATGTGATTCTCACTTTGTTGTGAATCTCATAATCCATTTCCCAGATAGTATATTTCACAACAGATGTTAACATTTCAATTGTCCTAATCAAAAAGTAAATTAAGAACGAAGTGAAAAAATCAACACAATTTATTTTATATTTTAAAATTGACACATCCAAATTATCTCTTCATTTCACCATATCTTAGAGTAGGGAGTAAGATAAAGAAAATTACCTAGAACTCATGAGAAAGATACAACCAAATACGAATTTCATAAGTAAAAGAAAGTTTATACAACAATAATAAACAAACATCACTTATCTTTAACTCTTCCTCAAAGCAAATCCCTTGTAGCTTCTCTTGGACTAGTTCTCTCTTTACAAGACCTTAATTCTATCTTTTAAGATGTAGGAAAGAATAAATCTCTCAGTTCTTTCCCTCTCCAATAACTCTTACGAGAAATCACACTTAAACATACCACACTACACAATACACACAATGGAACACTAAAGAAAACTCAATGACACACTAGCGAACTCTTTTTCTGATCAATTTTTGGTCTAAGTAGAACATAACGTTGGTTTTCCAAGAGGTGTATCAAATAACTCTTCAAAAAGCGTCCAATTTGTTGAATCTTCTAGAATTTTTCCCTGCACCGACTTTAGCGCCGTCAGCTCCCACGATGGCGGAGTCGGTGCCCGTGGCCCGAAATTAATTTGGTGCTCTCTATCAAATGGCACTGTCAATGCCCAGTCTGGCACTGTTGGCGCCCTCACTAGTCTGGACTCCTTCCTTCATGCTAGCGTCAATTACGTCCATGCTGGCGCCGTCGGCGTTGAGTATTTCTCTCCAAAACTCATTTTAACTTCAAATTCTATTCTTTTTGCTTCATTTTTGCTTCAAGTGCTAAAAATCATCAACTAAAACATGAAAAATACCTTCCTTTAAAGTGACCTCAAAATCAACAAAATGCAATAAAACATAAGAAATATCTTCCATTAAAGGGCAATATCACAAAAAAATGAGTATAAAATATAGGTCTAAAAATGCATATATTTTTGGTGCATCANCCTTTAAAGTGCAATATCACCAAAAATGAGTATAAAATATAGGTCTAAAAATGTATATATTTTTGGTGCATCGAAATCCCCCAAGCTTAAATTTTACTTATCCTCAAGTAACTCTATTACTACATAAAAATATGATTTATAGTAAAGAGTTTAGCTTATAGATTTTCATATTTTGGTCTACTAAATAACATAGCATAAGTTAAGAAAAATTTAAAATAACTCAAGTTAATACTAAAGGTATAAGAATATCTAGCTGTCAAGTCTAAGATTTCTAATTCTCTATTCTTTTCAAGAAAAATTTCAAATTCTCATATTAAAGCCACTTAGAATATTCATATGAAAAAGAACTTCATGAAAACTTTACTAGTAAATATGTTAATACTTAAATACAAGTTTAGAGAATGTAGCTAAGCCTTCTTCCTTAAGTTGATTCAAGGAAAGCCACTTTTTTATTAGGCTTCTCCTCAAGCTTCTCCTCACATATTATTCTTTTCTTTTCTTTCTCTTTTTTTTTCTTTTGCTTTTTTTCTTTTTTTTTTCTTTTTTGTTATGTAAGAATTATTATATCTAANAAGCTTCTCCTCACATATTATTCTTTTCTTTTCTTTCTCTTTTTTTTTCTTTTGCTTTTTTTCTTTTTTTTTCTTTTTTTTATGTAAGGATTATTATATCTAGATAGACTTTAATAATTTTGAACTTCACTATTCTCTTCTTAAAGTTAAAAATTTTTTAACATTCCTTCACTTTATAAATTCATCTTAGTTTCAATGNTTCTCTTCTTAAAGTTAAAAATTTTTTAACATTCCTTCACTTTATAAATTCATCTTAGTTTCAATGTTTTTTTATAAAGTTTCAATCTTTTCTTTTTACATGAAACTCTAAGATTCTCAATGCTTCAAAAATACAAATTCCTTTACTTAAAATAGAAAAACATAATCTTATTCTCTCATACCAAATACTTTAATCTCTAGAATAAACCGTTATCATTGAAAATTTTAACTTAAACTTACTATATATTTAGAAACACAAATATAGTTATCTAAAGTTGGGCTCTACTACCACAGATCATGTTAAATTAATTTTTTTTAGAATATAGCTAATTGAGGAAGAATAAAATTAAGTTTCTTTTTAAAAAAAGGATTTTTTCTCCCCCTCCCCCAAACTTAACTTTTTTAGAAGATTAAGCATGAAAAACTGAAAATACAGGGTGAAAGAAAATAGTTAATACATAAGGAAAAGACTTATAAGTTGAAGGTTCTGATTTTGAAACTTAACTCTGAATTATTGCAGGTGCTAATATGAAAAGCTTCAAGACTTAAAACCTTAAATAACACATAATATATATAAAAAAATATTTTTTGAGAAAGAGTTAACTAAAAATAAATACAACAAATTACTAAAAACCAACAACAGTACTAAAATAAATTTCAATTCAGAAACAGCTTTGCAGACTAAAGTTCACAACACAACATTCAATACAAATCAAAGTATCACACTCAACAAACTAAACAATAACAACAACAAAGTGCAACAAATTATAAACAAAATAAAAGATCAGAACTATTACTAAGAAGACATCTTCACTCATCCTCTTCTTCTTCTTTTTATTATTCTTCTTTTTCTTCTTCTTCNACCTTAAATAACACATAATATATATAAAAAAATATTTTTTGAGAAAGAGTTAACTAAAAATAAATACAACAAGTTACTAAAAACCAACAAGAGTACTAAAATAAATTTCAATTCAGAAACAGCTTTGCAGACTATAGTTCACAACACAACATTCAATACAAATCAAAGTATCACACTCAACAAACTAAATAATAACAACAACAAAGTGCAACAAATTATAAACAAAATAAAAGATCAAAACTATTACTAAGAAGACATCTTCACTCATCCTCTTCTTCTTCTTTTTATTCTTCTTCTTTNTTAGGCCTAAACCACATTTAGACTTAATTAAAACCTAGTTGAACCTTAACTACATTAGGTTTAACCTAACCAACCTAATTAGGCTTAAACCACATTTAGACCTAATTAAACCCTAGTTAAACCTTAGCTANTAAAATCCAAAATAAATTCTAAAAATTTTGAAAATCACAATGTAGAACGTTCTAAACTTAAATCCACTAAGTAAGAGTTCTTCACCAAAGGATTTACTCAAAATCTTTTTCAAAATTTTGAATCTCGATAATGTAGAAGAAATCATTGGTGGAAAACAAAAACAATTAGTTCAAAGTGTAGCTCTTACCGAGAGAAGATGAAATCCAAACTTCTTGTGTCTTCTAATCCCTTTAAATCTAAATGTTTGTAAGTCTTAGGGCTTTAAGACAAAGGTTGAAGGTAGTCGAAGCGGTAAAAAATGGCGTTTTCACTATGCAATTCGACAAATTTTAAAGTATTTGGGGATTTTCGGGTCTTGGGCGTCGTCGGCACCCATGCTGGTGTCGTTGATGCCAGTGATAAAAATATTCAATTTTCATTATTTTCGCACATCAGTTATTTCCAATTCACTTTAACGCCTAATTAGTCTCTTTAAACAATAATATTCATCCTTAAATAGTTCATAAACAAGGCTTTTACAAACAACACAAAACCAACTTTTATATATGAAATTTCAAATTTTTAGAAACACAGATTTTTAATCACACTAACACATACATAAAGCAAATCACACTATAATTCAACGTCGAAATCAAGCCACAACACTAGATTGTTGAAAACTAAACTATACATACAATTAAAGTGATAGAAGTTTCAAAGCAAAGCAAATCCAACACAATTACATTAAAAACATAATTAATTTTAAATAATGGAAAGTCTAACTTCTTCAATTACTCTTCTTCTTCTTCAGTACAGTCTCCTCCTTTAATATCTCCCATAGATTGGTAATGTATGTACAAATTGTAGAATGGTCGGTATGGAAATTGATCAGTCAAATTTTCATTAATCCATTCATTCTTCTTGAACATCTGCTCCAAAACTGCTTCAATCCGTCCCGTATGATCAAAGTGTTCCTTCATCTTCCAATCTAAGTGATCAAAAAGGTAAGTAAGATTTCTTATCACATTTATGATACTCTGAAGTTCTCTTTCTATCTTCATTATTTTCTTCTCCAAAACTTGTGAACTTCCAGCTATTCAGGGCATTAAGGGTGTCAAAGAATGTAATGATTGATCTAAGATAATGTCCAACGCTTTATTTCCATTCCTAATATAGTTTGTATCAATAGGATCCATGGGCTCCTAGGGTAATAATACTTTTTCCCAAATTTCATATGGTACTTACTGCAAAGTAAGAAGATCACAAAAGGATTCCCTAGTCAATTTATAGGCCCATTCATTATAATCCCCATAATAGATTAAAAAATAATTGATCCCACATTAATGGATTTTCCCATTTGAATGCAATAGTTTAAAATTGCACTTTCCTTTGTAACTTTACTAATTTTCATTATAGGGAGTAGTTTCACAGAGATGAAGAAATGTCATTGTTTAGATATTGAATTTAGCAGTGAAGCGGAGAAACTAACGTACCCCTCATCTCTGATTTCCTAATTATCACTTTCATCCTTCAGAAATCGGTATACATCATACATCAAATCCTTCGTTGGAATAATGTTTGCATAATGACAGATTGGCACGCTTTCTATCATGAACATATCGTTAATTCACGGCGGAGTAAATTGTACGTGCTTTCCTCGAACGAAGATGAATCTTTGGTTAATTCCATGAAGATTAGTGTAGAATTCTTTTACCACTGGAACAACTACTGCAGTAGTAGTGTAGCATAGAACCCTAAACCCTAGACTTCTTTAGGCTTGGACACTAGCCTTCATGACACTTAAGGTTGACTAAACCATAATATTTAGACCCAAATGACATAGGGTGTGATNTGAAGTTCTCTTTCTATCTTCATTATTTTCTTCTCCAAAACTTGTGAACTTCCAGCTATTCAGGACATTAAGGGTGTCAAAGAATGTAATGATTGATCTAAGATAATGTCCAACGCTTTATTTCCATTCCTAATATAGTTTGTATCAATAGGATCCATGGGCTCCTAGGGTAATAATACTTTTTCCCAAATTTCATATGGTACTTACTGCAAAGTAAGAAGATCACAAAAGGATTCCCTAGTCAATTTATAGGCCCATTCATTATAATCCCCATAATAGATTAAAAAATAATTGATCCCACATTAATGGATTTTCCCATTTGAATGCAATAGTTTAAAATTGCACTTTCCTTTGTAACTTTACTAATTTTCATTATAGGGAGTAGTTTCACAGAGATGAAGAAATGTCATTGTTTAGATATTGAATTTAGCAGTGAAGCGGAGAAACTAACGTACCCCTCATCTCTGATTTCCTAATTATCACTTTCATCCTTCAGAAATCGGTATACATCATACATCAAATCCTTCGTTGGAATAATGTTTGCATAATGACAGATTGGCACGCTTTCTATCATGAACATATCGTTAATTCACGGCGGAGTAAATTGTACGTGCTTTCCTCGAACGAAGATGAATCTTTGGTTAATTCCATGAAGATTAGTGTAGAATTCTTTTACCACTGGAACAACTACTGCAGTAGTAGTGTAGCATAGAACCCTAAACCCTAGACTTCTTTAGGCTTGGACACTAGCCTTCATGACACTTAAGGTTGACTAAACCATAATATTTAGACCCAAATGACATAGGGTGTGATCATTTCCTAGGACCATTGAGTCTAACCCCATAGACTCAATATGATAAAACATTTAACTTAGACTTAATCTGACATTAAGATTTCATCTAGGTGAACCTAAAATCCTAATTAGGTTTAATTCATCTTTAGACCTAGTTAAACCCTAATTAAGGCTTAATTACATTAGGTTTAACTTAACAAACCCTAATTAGGCCTAAACCACATTTAGACCTAATTAAGCCCTAGTTAAACCTTAACTACATTAGGTTTAATTTAACAAATCCTAATTAAGACTAAACCACATTTAGACCTAATTAAACCCTAGTTGAACCTTAGCTACACTAAGTTTAATTTAACAAACCCTAATTAGAGCTGAACCTCATTTAGACCTAATTAAACCCTAAATAAACCTTAACTACATTAGGTTTAACTCAGCAAATCCTAATTAGGTCTAAACCACATTTGGACCTAATTAAACCCTAGTTAAACCTTAACTACATTAGGTTTAACTTAACAAACCCTAATTAGGCCTAAACCACATTTAGACTTAATTAAAACCTAGTTGAACCTTAACTACATTAGGTTTAACCTAACCAACCTAATTAGGCCTAAACCACATTTAGACCTAATTAAACCCTAGTTAAACCTTAGCTGCATTAGGTTTAACTCAACAAATCCTAATTAGGTCTAAACCACATTTAGACCTAATTAAACCATAGTTAAGCCTTAACTAAATTAGGTTTAACTTAACATATCCTAATTAGGTTTAAATCACATTTAGACCTAATTAAACCCTAGTTGAACCTTAACTAAATTAGGTTTAACTCAAAAAAACCCTAATTAAATATAAACCATAATTAATTGGGTCTAAACCACATTTAGACCTAATTAAACTCTGTTAGACCTTAATTACATTAGTTTTAACACAATAAACCCGAATTAGGTTTAAACTACATTTAGATCTAATTAAACCCTAGTTAAACCTTAACAACATTAGGTTTTACATCATAAACCTTAATTAGGTCTAAACCACATTTAGGCCTAATTAAATTCTGTTAGACCTTAACTACGTTAGGTTTAACACCATAAACCTCAATTAGGTCGAACCCTAATTAGACCTAATTAATTACATTAAACCTTACATTAGGCTTAATCAAACTTAAACCTCAATTAGGTCTAACCTTAATTAGACCTAATTAATTACAGTAAGCCTTACATTAGGCTTAATCGAACTTAAACCTCTATTAGGTCTAACCCTAATTATACCTAATTAATTACATTAAGCCTTACTTACATTAGGCCTAATCAAACTTAAACCTCAATTAGGTCTAACCCTAATTAGACTTAATTATTTACGTTAAGCCTTACTCACATTAGGTTTAATCAAACTTAAACCTCAATTAGGTCTAACTCTAATTAGACTTAATTAATTACATTAAGCCTTACTTACATTAGGCTTAATCAATTTAATCCTCAATTAGATCTAACCCTAATTAGATCTAATTAACCTCATTAAGCCTTACTTACAATAGGCTTAATCAACTTAAACCTCAGTTAGGTCTAACCCTAATTAGATCTAATTAACCTCATTAATCCTTACCTACATTAGGCTTAATCAACTTAAACCTCAATTAGGTCTAACCCTAATTAGTTTTAATTACTTAAATTAAGCTTTTTTTTACATTAGGCTTAATTAACCCCAAACGTTAATTAGGTCTTACCCCTAATTAGACCTAGTTAATCAATTAAACCTTATTGACATTATGTTTAATTAACCTTAAACCCTAACTAACTCTAATTAATCAATTAAACCTTACCTAAATTAGGTTTAATTAACCTTAAACCCTTATTCGACTTAACCCCAATTAAGTCTAATTCATCAATTAAACCTTACCTTAATTAGGTTTAAGTAACCTTAAATCATAAATAGACTTAATCCTAACTAACTCCAATTAATCAATTAAACCTTACTTACATTAGGTTTAATTAACCCTTAAACCCAAACTAGACTTAACCCTAACTAAGTCTAATTAATCAATTAAATCAACCTAAATTAGGTTTAATTAACCTTAAACCCTAATTAGACTTAACCCTAATTAAGTCTAATTAATTAATTAAACCTTGCCTAAATTAGGTTTAATTATCCTTTAAACTTAACCCTAATTAAATCTAATTAATCAATTATACCTTACCGAAATTAGGTTTAATTACCCTTAAACCATAATTAGACTTTACCCTAATTAAGTCTAATTAATCAATTAAACTTTTCCTAAATTAGATTTAATTAACTTTACTTCAATCAAACCTTAGGTTCAACATATACTGAACCTATATCAAACCTTTAACTTAGGTTCAACTCAAATTGCACCTAACTCAACATCAACCCTTAGATTCAACCCAACTTGAACCTAAGTCAACTCAAACTTTCAGGTTCAACCCAACTTGAACCTAATTCAACTCAAACTCTTAGGTTCAACTCAACTTGAACCTAACTCAACCCTTAAGTCTTAACTACATTAAACTTAAGTTAATTCAAATTCTTAGGTTCAACCCAACTTGAACCGAACTCAACCCTTAAGTCCTAACTACATTAGACTTAAGTCAATTCAAACTCTTAAGCTTAACCCGACTTGAACTTAAATCAACACAAACACTTAGGTTCAACTCAAGTTAACATAAATGCTGAACTTTAAGTTCAACCTACATTGAACTTAAATCGACCCAACTTTAAGTCCTAACCATATTAGGTTAAGACTATTTCAAATCCTAGGTTCAATATTGAACCTAAATCAACCTTAGAACCCAATTACATTGGATCTAACATATCTTAAGTCCTACCTACATTGGACTTAAACTATTGTAAATCCATAGGTTTTGCCTAAATTGAACCTAAACATTCTAAGTCCTAACTACATTGGACTTAAACCATTCCAATCTTAGGTTCAACCTACATTAAACCTAGATCACCTTAAGTCTGAAATACATTGGACTTAAACCATTTTGAACTTTAGGTTCTGCCTACATTGAACCTAAATCATGTTAAGTCCTATCTACGCTGGACTTAAACCAATTTGATCCTTAGGTTCTACCTTCATTGATCTTACATTGGACTTAGAACTCTAAGTTCTACCTACCTCATCTTCATAAACTTACGTTTCATAGACATCTTAAATTTCAATTAAATTCTTTTAGGTCTAATTGACATATGACCTAAAACAAATGACATCTTAAAAATCCAACTCATCGACATAAACGACATAAAATTCATCTTAAAAGACATTAAAATTTAAACTCGAACATCTGTGTTCAGATTTATGAGGATTTCTTGGACGATGCAATCTTTGGTTACTGACAAGAATCTTCCAGTCCTAGTTTAAACACCTTTCGGACTAAGTAAATCTGAATATTTTTACGACCCCGAGATGATGGAGACATCTTGACCGGGCCATTTAAAAAGTATTCAATCAACTGACCAACTAGAACTTATAAATCTGAAGGCATGATTTTATGTTATTGGTGTTCTGTTTTGCAGGTTTATTAGAGACATGAAAACAAAATTTTGCTCTAGATTTCCTTTGCATGTTATAGGGTGTACTAAATCTGTTTTGCAGGACAACATTCAGAATCAAAACTTCAAGAAGATAAAAATAAAAAACAAAAAAAAACAAAAGCGACATGACATGATAAAAAAATAAAAATGACATTACATGACAAAAAAAAATAAAACGTAACAAAAACAAAAAAAACATCACAAGAAAAAAACAAAAAAAAACAAAATGACATGACATGAACAAAATAAAATAAAACTTTTAGGGTAGAATCAGATTCTTAGAAATCTATTACCCTAGGAATAAAACAATTTATGTTCCTTTCCTTGACATTTTTTTAAGAATGAGTGTTAATGTCAATTAGGAGTATTCTAAGGTAAATCTAAAATTTCCTAAGATGTAACTAACTATAGGAGTTTGCTCCTATAGGAAAATTAAGAAATCAGAATAGGTTATACACATAAAATCTCTGGTTATTTATTTTTCATGTGGTTTTCCTTATATGAGAAAGCATTTCTCTATAATGTTCACCACAATGAAAAATCCTTTCAACATTTCTTCTCTCATGTTCTCTATTGTTAGCCATTTTCCTTCCTTCTCCTAGTTTCTTAAAATCTTGAAATCCTTAACATGATTCAAGAGAATAAGTTAACTACAAATTAGGGCAATAAAAATAGATAAACAGAGTGGTGCTCCTTTCAACCAAAAGACACACATCCGACAAAGAGAAAATTGGTGGTGACCACGAATGAGGAGTTCCAGGCGGCGACAATGGGAATAGAAGCATCCATTTGACTTTTCTACTTGGAGGGTGAACAAGAGGGTGACACCATTGTTCACAACTGGTCCTAAATGATTCCTTTTATAAATATATGTGTTAGTAACTAGTTCTTCTATGTAGTGTGCCAACGTTGTCATTACTAAGGCTTTAGTACTTTTGGATTTGGTGTTTTTGTTGCATTAATATATTATTATGATGTTGTTGTGTCATTTGTATTAACTATATTATTAATATAAGAAAACTAGTTATGTGTTGTTGAAAAAAAAGGAGAAGGCTTTATGTGTTTGAAATGATGGATTGGATTATTGAATAATTAGTCTTTGAAATGATGTCAAACCCAAAATAAAAAATGTCCATTAAAATTGGAAAATTAGAGGTTAAACATCCTAGATTTTCTTTTTTTTCATAATTTAAAAAATTGAAAGATTTTGGATGGGTTTGAATGGTTTTATAGTCCATCTCTGGTGCTATAGCACCAAACCAACTCATGAATAGTTTNATGATGTCAAACCCAAAATAAAAAATGTCCATTAAAATTGGAAAATTAGAGGTTAAACATCCTAGATTTTCTATTTTTTTCATAATTTAAAAAATTGAAAGATTTTGGATGGGTTTGAATGGTTCTATAGTCCATCTCTGGTGCTATAGCACCAAACCAACTCGTGAATAGTTAACAAAACCTAGATCGTTGGTTTACTCCATTTTTTACCTTGGTTCATATCCTTCCTCCATTATTTCATATTTTGCTCCCCTAGGGCATGGATTTTTGCTTGTTTGGCTTATATTTAGGACTTTAAACTCTAGATTTCATCATCTTTGGGCAAAATCTTCATCTCAAATTTGGAAATTTTAGGTTTCACCATGGATTTCTTCCACATTATGGGTTTGGCCAAAAAATCTTAAAATTTATTTAAAATGGGGTGAAATCCATGTATGATTTATTATTTAGTTTAGAATGGGTTTGTTGGAGCCAAAAAAGCATATATTTGAGATTTATTGGTATTTTTATTAAAATTTTCTAAATTTATCATGGCTCCTAAAATGAGAGAGGAAAAGGAAAGGGAGTATTTGATTCTGATAAATTTGCCAATATGAAAGCACAAGATAGATACAGTGATTTTCAACCTAAGAAATTGATTGCAGAATGAAGTTCTCTTCATCATGGAGTAACGATTGAATATGTGATTGTGGAGTGATAGTGGGAGAGCTTTTACTATTTCACTTTGTAACTATGATTTTTGTTGTTCGAGAATTTTATGCAAATTTTTCAGATGAATCTGATGATTTGGTTTATGTGAGAGGGCACTATGTGGATATTAGGTATATTTAGATCAATCATATTTACAAGCTACATAGTGTCTCTACTTATTTTTTTTTTCAGTTCCATGCTACTACTCACGATGAACTGGATGAGATTATGGAATTCTTACCTGATGGTAATGGAGTTTGGAAGATTAAGATAAACATTGAGTAAAATTTTCTTCCTCAAAGCTCAACTTTCATTCTCGCGCATGGCACTATTTTATTTTTGGTAGATTGCTTCCTTCTAATCACTTTAGTGAGGTAACCCGAGAAAGAGCTACATTGATTTATTCCATTCAGATGAACAAACCAATTGACATTTGCTCTTTGATTTACAAAAACATGTCTACTTCCTCAAGTGGAGGAACTACAAGAGGTTTGGGTTATCATGCTCTTATTACTACCATGTGTATTGAATCAGGNTGAGAGGGCACTATGTGGATATTAGGTATATTTAGATCAATCATATTTACAAGCTACATAGTGTCTCTACTTGTTTTTTTTCTCAGTTCCATGCTACTACTCACGATGAACTGGATGAGATTATGGAATTTTTACCTGATGGTAATGGAGTTTGAAAGATTAAGATAAACATCGAGTAAAATTTTCATCCTCAAAGCTCAACTTTCATTCTCGTGCATGGCACTATTTTATTTTTGGTAGATTGCTTCCTTCTAATCACTTTAGTGAGGTAACCCGAGAAAGAGCTACATTGATTTATTCCATTCAGATGAACAAACCAATTGACATTTGCTCTTTGATTTACAAAAACATGTCTACTTCCTCAAGTGGAGGAACTACAGGAGGTTTGGGTTATCATGCTCTTATTACTACCATGTGTATTGAATCAGGAGTTAAATAAGAGACTTGGGAAGAAGTTTTACCATCTCATAAACTTATTTGCAAAACAAATTTGGAGATGTATGGAAAGCATACTGGATTAAGATCTAGAAGTAAAGTCTGATATTCCTTCCACTTCAGGTTTAGCTTCAACTTCTAGACCTTCTACTTCTGGTACCACATCATTTGATACTATAGTGGAGTAATTATTTATCCAACAAGGAGATATATTAAAATTAAAAAATTTGCAGAAAATATTAGAAGCCCATCTCTATTATAATGATGAGTATTTGCAGAGGAGACTTGATTTTGATATTCCTTATCAAGAGGCGATGGATAAATTCTTCAGTGGTGAACATATTGAAGTGTTTCCTACTTTCCCCAAATTTACAGCTTATGATCCTAATGATATGGAGCAAGAATTACATTCTGATGATGATGATGATGAAGATAATGATGAAGGTGAAGATGATAAGTAGTTTTGTTTGCTAATTTTTATGTATTCTGATTTTATTTTTAGATTTCCTATGGTTAGTTGGTTGTTGTTTGCTTGCTAGAGTTTTTATTTTTAATGTTTAGGTTTGCATTTGTATTGAACTATTAAATTTATGTTTATTGCATTATATTGTAATACTATTTTTACTGATTACCTTTTGCTTCAGTTTAAATGCTAGAATAGTCTTTTATTTTTGTTAGACATGTTAATCTCACTTGTCTTTATTACCTGTACCTGTACTATTCTCTTATTTTAAACATTATGATTTTTCTTTCTTCATGATCTACTCTGTTTAAAATTAATTAAAAATTTAAGTTTGGGGAGAAGAAAAAAAATCTTTTTGAGAACTAAACTTTGTTTGTCTTCAGAGAACTATATTTTTTTAAAAAATTATTAAACGTAACCAGTGGTATGTTAGTTTAACTTTAGATAACTATATTACAAATTTTATAAATGATATAGAAAACTTAAGTTAAGATTTTAAATAATAAAGGTTAGTGCTAGAGTTAAGATATTTAATATAAGAATATAATATTATATTTTTACTACTTAAAGTAAAGAAAATTGTATTTTTGAAAATATTAGGAATCTTATATTTTTACTTTAAAAGAAGGAATTGAGAATTTATGAAAAAAATTTTCAAAGCTAATACAATTTTGTTAAAATAAGGAAATGAGAAAAGTTTTTAACTTTAAGAAGAAGATTGTGGAGTTCAAAATCATTAAAGACTATCCAAATATAGTAATCCTCACATGACATGAAAAGAAAAGAAAAGGATTGAAAATAATTCTAAAGGAAAAAAAAAATAAAAATCAAAAATAAAAAGAAATAAAGAACAAAAATGAAAAATATGTGAGGAGATGCCTAATCATAAATTAACTCCACTCAAATCATCTTAACGAAAGGAACTAAATTACATTTCTAAATTAAAACTTAAAGTCCTCATGAAGTTATTTGTACTATAATACTTTAAATCATTCAAAATATGAAAAAATTGCAGTTATTCTTGAAATAAAAAGAAAATTAGAACTCTTAGGCTTAACTACTAAATATTCTTACATTTTAGTTTTAACCTGACTTATTAACTTTTTTTCTAAGGTTTCACGATCATATTTATAAAACAAAAAATATAGAAATCTCAAAGTTAAACTCACCTCCACAAGTTATAATTTTTACATAGTAGTTACTTGAGGACAACTAGCGTTTAAGTTGGGAGAATGATGCACCTTAAAATTACCAATTTTTAGTGCATATTTTATGATCATTTTATGCTTATTTTTAGTGTTATTGCACTTTAAAGAAAAGTATTTTGTATGTTTTTTTTTGTTTCAGGTACATGGAATGGACAATTAGAGAAAATAAAAAAAAATAAGCGCCACAGCGCTGCTCCTTGGTGCTATAGCGCCATAGATTGATGTAATGCGCGCTATTGCGCCAGTAACTACCCTTCTAGAAGATTCAATGAATTTGACCAAATTTTGAAGGGGTGTTCGAAGCAACTCTTGGTTATTTTTAGAGATCTATTAATAAGGACAAAATTGGGATAAAAGAGAGGACTTCTTGGCAACATTTGAAGGCTTTAGGAAGTTCTACTTTTGTGTTTAAGTGTGTTTTGTGTTTGTAAGAGTAAGAGTTTGGAGAAATCTTTAAGCAGACTCCATAATTTGTGTTGGGGAAAAGTCAAAAAGTACTTTGTATTTGTTTTAAAGTTTTTTTTTTTTTTCTGAGACTTGGATTTCAATACAAATTATGTGTTTTTGTTTATTCTCCATGAACATTCTTTCTTCTTGCATTTAGGAATTAATCTTGTGGGATGAGAACGATTTAAAGATTTCTTTTTTACTTTAAAAATTTATGATGACATTTTCACCGATTCTTCATTCACTTTATGAATTGGCCACTTGTGAGGTTAAAATCCATTGAGAAACATAAATACTCATAAGGTATATGATCTCACCTAACTAGTGAGTGACACACTTCATTCTAGGCAGAGCCGTTGCAATCACTTAAGGGGGAGTGCAAATAGATATGGAGATAAGTTTTGATGGGTGTAGAATTGATGTTTCTAGGGTGACAAACTAGATCATTTTTATCAATCTGGTTTAGAGTTTTGACCATAAGGGTCCTTAGTATGTCCTATAGAGAGGGCACAGTGGGTAATTTGGAGGTGAGAGGTCAGAATCTACTCAGCACTACTACACGAGATGGTGAAAAACTCTAAATTAGCCAATGTTCTTTGCTAGCACCAGGAGAGGGTATGGAATAATAATGTTCATATTCATCACAATACATCATCTTATTATTAGTCGTTCAAATCATACACAGATTAATATCCCTTTGCAAGGGGAAAGATCTTTTCATAATATTCAAACTTGTTAAATTTGCTTTGTTTAACTATTAATCTTAGTCGTTTCTTTCTGCTTTAATTTATTCTTAACCTTTGCAATCATATTGACGTTGTTCTACTTTTATTTTATCTATAATTTAGACAAAATTTTGCAAGTCTAATTTAAAGAATTCAACTTTCCTCGTGTGATCCATACTGAGGTTTTTAATGAAAATCTTATATTAATTGAAACGATACGTATACATGCGTAGTATCTCTAGTATGAAGTTTTATTATTTATTTTCTATATAATTTTATTTATTCACACTAGACACTAAATATAAATAGGGACAAGTTTTTGGCAATATTTTGGATATTAAAAATACACGTAATTGCGGGTCGGGTTAGATGCCCATAAGGGCAAGCTAAATTACTAAAGATCTTGTGCTCGTGATTAGAATGGGGCTTATAGTTTTTTAAAGATATCCATGATTAATTTAGTTTTACTTTTCTAAACCTCATTAGCCAAATTTAAATCAGATCAAATTCACTACAATGCCCTTAAGTTAATTTTTTTTATGGTGGATTTGCAATAAACAAAGATGTTAAATTAAGAAGATTTAATTCTCATTCAAAGAATGCATTAATCAACAATTTGGGGGAGGGTAGTCGGCTTCAAATGAGTAAGTTATTATTTTCCTAGCTCAAACCCACTACCATGGGATCATCAAATTAGGTTATCTTTCAAGTCACGATAATTTAAGAAAATTACAATTTTACCCTTATTGTAGAAAAGTGACAAATTGGTTTCTATATCTTATCCCTTCTATTACATGTAAAGGAGTTCATTATGATCAATATTACCCATTTACCCTTTGACTTAACCTAAAATTTAGTTAGGGCATCAAAATCCCATAATTATCATTTTGGCCTTAAGGCTTTCCACTTCATAATTCATTTAACTCAAATGACTTTGACATTTTTTTGGTACCATGCTCATGGGTTAAATAAAATATAAGAGGTGAAACTATGACTTTTTTTTATTTTTATTTAATTTTATAATTATTTTTACTCAAAAATAGGGATTTTTAATGTTACTTCATTTAATTAATCAAACNGACTTTGACATTTTTTTGGTACCATGCTCATGGGTTAAATAAAATATAAGAGGTGAAACTATGACTTTTTTTATTTTTATTTAATTTTATAATTATTTTTACTCAAAAATAGGGATTTTCAATGTTAATTCATTTAATTAATCAAAGTAAAGTTTCTGTCCTTAAAAAAATTATTTGATGTTCAACTAGGTAAGGGAAGCACTAAGATCAAATTTCATGAAGTTTTTAGTTATATTTTAATTACTATAATTATTTATTTATTTTAGTGGTTAATTAAATAGAAAATATAATTTTATTTCTAAAATTACTTTTTATATTTTTCTTTAATCTCTCTTAGTTCAGAGAAGTTAGAAAAACTAATTTTTTTTAATTTTATGATTTTTATTTTATTTATTATAATTATTCCAATGCAAAATTAAGGAAAATACATTTTTAGCATTTAAAAATACATAACNTAAATAGAAAATATAATTTTATTTCTAAAATTACTTTTTATATTTTTCTTTAATCTCTCTTAGTTCAGAGAAATTAGAAAAACTAATTTTTTTTAATTTTATGATTTTTATTTTATTTATTATAATTATCCCAATGCAAAATTAAGGAAAATACATTTTTAGCATTTAAAAATACATAATTGTATTAATAAAATAAGGAAAATTATTTTAAATGGCCTCAAGTGATCAAGAAAGAATTTGTGACATTTTGGTGCATTTTTGTATTTTAGTGATTTTTAATTATTTTTAAATTGAAAATTAGCTCAAAATGAACTATTTATTTTAACACCAATTTTATTTTTCTTGAGTGCCCCTAGTCACAAGGATCACTCCAAACTACTTTTCATAATTTTCTTAACTATAATTTATTTATTATAATTATTTTTGTGTAAAAATCCTATTTAATTGGACAATAGACTTTGATATTAAACACATTTCAAATGGGTTTCAATTTTTTATAGAAACTTAATATGTTTATTAACTTCATCGTGGATCAAATTTTGTGATTTACTGAAGTATATGTTATTTTCTTAATTATCTATTGATTTTAATGACTTAACTAGCTAAGATAATACAACTAATTATTTAAACTTATTTTAGATTTTTCCTAAGGTCCGCTGACCACAGTGAACCTAGCAAAGCAAACCTCACATTTTTGTGATTTATATTTCAATTTATATAATTAGTTTAAGCATAAGGGGTGATTTAACTTAGAAAATTGGGGCTTTTGNTTAAACTTATTTTAGATTTTTCCTAAGGTCCGCTGACCACAGTGAACCTAGCAAAGCAAACCTCACATTTTTTTGATTTATATTTCAATTTATATAATTAGTTTAAGCATAAGCGGTGATTTAACTTAGAAAATTGGGGCTTTTAGGGTAAGGGGTGTTCTCTGACTTTAGGAAAATTAGAGAACACTCCTAATCACATGGAGAATAAACTCCCTAAATTTCAAGTTATGGTGATTAATATTTTGATTAAATAAAATTAAAACAAGATCTAGAGTATTTAATTAATTAAAAATAATATATATATATATATATATATA
>JXCR01138905.1:20595-75138 GCA_002079205.1 Phalaenopsis hybrid cultivar | reverse complement strand
AAATAAAATAATTAAAAATATGAGATAGGGATTAAGAAAGTTCAATAGAAAACATCCATTATATATTATTAAGAATTTAAAAATATAAATATTAATATGAAAATTTTATTTTTTTATAAAAGATTAAATAATATCGCTGTTTTTTCTTATTGTGATGATAGTTAACTAGTTTAAAAGCTACCAAATATTTGAAAGACTTAATGCAACATCATTTAAAATTCCCTTACTTTATGTATAAACATTTTTTATCAAACTTAACGGTACATTAAAATTATGAGCACTATAAAAGTTTATTTAAATGATCTTATCATTTGTGTATGTGATTTTATCTTTGATGTGTTTCATAAGATTTGTTGCGAAAGATTTAGTGATTATTTAGAGTTTTAGCATAATACATATATCAAACACACATTCAGATAAATAATGTGATAAGTGGAGGCACAATAAACTTTTACACACTAGGAAGCCCACCCTCCAAGTTGAAGAAGAGAGTTGGATCAGGTACTTAAGGGGGCTAAGGAGACNGTATATCTCTTCTCATTGCATGAAACTGACTGAATATTTCAGCTTAAAATGTCTGTTACCCTCCAGCATTATGAGTTCACTTTTTAGATTCATTGTGATGTTGGTTTTTTAANTTTCAGCTTAAAATGTCTGTTACCCTCCAGCATTATTAGTTCACTTTTTAGATTCATTGTGATGTTGGTTTTTTACTTCCACCAGCATGCTTGATTTGCCTTTACTATTAAAAGCTCCTAACGAATCTGTATTGCTTTTTCTCTTCAATTTTGTTTTATTGTGAAATATGGTTGCCATTTACTTGCTAGAACTTTTTCTGCCAAGTCAAGAACTTGACTATAATTCATACCATTTGCAAATTGGCAACTACCAATTACAGCGTTTCTGAATATTGGATTTACTGGACTTGTTTGAATTCATAACTCTCAAGTAATAATAGAATATCTAATATGTGCACCCGGTGCGAGCCATAAGAAATCAAATGGAAGTAAGNATATAGTTGTTTCTTATAGTAACGATAATTAACTAATTTAAAAGCTACCTAAATTTGAGACTTAATGCAACAACATTTAAAATTCCCTTGCTTTATGTATAAACGTTTCTTGTCAAACTTAACGANATATAGTTGTTTCTTATAGTAACGATAATTAACTAATTTAAAAGCTACCTAAATTTGAGACTTAATGCAACAGCATTTAAAATTCCCTTACTTTATGTATAAACGTTTCTTGTCAAACTTAACGGTACTTTAAAATTATGAGCACTATAAAAGTTTATTTAAATGATCTTATCATTAGTGTATATGATTTTATCTTTCATGTGTTTCAGAAGATTTGTTGCAACATATTTAAAGTGATTATTTAGAGTTTTAGCATAATACAAAAATCTAGCACACATTTAGATAAATAAAGTCACAAGTAGAGACATAATAAATTTTTACGCACTAGGAAGCCCGCCCGCCAAGTTGAAGAAGAGTGTTGGATCAGGTAATGAAGGGGGGTAAGGAGATAAATAAGTGTCAACTTTCTATCCACCAGAAATCTAATATGATGACTGTCAACCGGATGCTGCAANAGCATAATACAAAAATCTAGCACACATTTAGATAAATAAAGTGACAAGTAGAGACATAATAAATTTTTACGCGCTAGGAAGCCCGCCCGCGAAGTTGAAGAAGAGTGTTGGATCAGGTAATGAAGGGGGGTAAGGAGATAAAGAAGTGTCAACTTTCTATCCACCAGAAATCTAATATGATGACTGTCAACCGGATGCTGCATCACGATGTGTTAGAATGGATGACAGAGGCAGAGCTGACGATCTCTGATATTTAATACTGATTTTCTCCAAGTTTTCTGTCAATCACATCTCAAAGAATCGAGTGTGGGGGTGTGGGGGGGGGAGAAATTCAGGTTTTCAGAATTAATTAAATTCATAAAATCAAATAAAACTTTAAAAATACATTTCTCCTTAAATAAAAATGACAAAAAATAAACTAACTGCGTAACTACAGATCGAGTCACCTAATAGAACTAGCAAGTCTGATCCTCAAGATGTAATAAAGCTCAACAAATCAGTTCTCTCTAGATTCTATCGTCAATCCACTCAAATATGGAGATATTTTGATTCCACACAACTCAAGTTTATCATGAATAGCATAAAGGCGCCCATCAACATCCAATTTACTTTCAAAAATCATTTCACAAGGAGATCCCAAGTTCTTGAGCTTTTCAAACCGAGTGGATTTGGCGGCTTTCTAAATGGATCTATTCCGTGCCCTCCCCACATATTTCAGCCATACGAATTTTCCCATCCCAATAACTCCGTATGGCTTATTGTAGACTAAAACATGGCATGTAGGGAGGTTTTGGAAGTAGCCATGACACTTGTATACTCTAATTAGGCCAAGATATTTTATCTTGTCCCAAACAAAAAGTATATGCATTCTATGTGAAGATAAATGAAATTAAAAAAAAAAAAGAGAAGCTACAAAGAACCAAAAAAGAAGAAACTTTTAACAAATAAAACAGCTCAATGCTCTCGTGTGTAAGTATATTAATAAGAAATAAAATGAAGAGATTTAAGGTGTCATATTTTAGTGGTCACCTTGTCCCAATAAAATTTTTAAAAAAAAAAGTTAAAATTAAAAACAAAAAATTATATTACTATATTCTTATTAATTACAATATATATATATGTGAAATAAGAAGAAGAAAGGATGAGAGTGTTAATGAATTCGGGGGGTCATTTGTGGGCGCACATTAATATCAAAGTCTCTTGCCATGGAAGGAGAAACACGAAGGGATGATGAGAGATCCAAAGATTAGTTGGCATGACCACCGGCCTCTTCATTATTTCGATCAGTATCCTCCCCTGGAGCTTCTAGGTTGCCCTCTACATTTCAAAAGAAAAAAAGATTATGCATGAGAGAGAGATAAAGAACATACTAACAAAAGATAGAAATGAGCTCACCATTATCATTAGCATCATTTGGATTACGATCTGGGTCCTGCGCTCGCTCTAATAATACTTGCTCGATATAATTCTTTATGTCTAACTCCGTCCTCGCTGAAGGAAAGCGATGATCACTCTGAGTCTACAATCAATCAATCAATCAATCAATCATCAAAATAATAAATTAGTTGAAAGCAAACCCTAAACCAAAAAACAGAGACATATTAGATGATAAATGGTAGGTAATGTTTGTTTCAAATTAAAAAAAAAATAAAATACTCACACGTCTTCTTATAGCATTCCAACTGGCACCCAACTTTTCGTAAAGCTGCCATAATATGGTTTTCTCCTCATCGGTTAAAGGGCGTTGGGCGACTGTAGACCGGAGACCATACCTCCACCGTGCATAGCAGGCGCTTCTGCGACGTTTAAAAAGCTCCTCCGCGTTGCCCCAGTCGTATTCTCCATGCTCTGCTACGTACTTGCGGAGGACTTCATCCTCCTCGGGGCTCCACCGTCTGCGCCTTCTTGACAGCCTTTCTCCNAACCCTAAACCAAAAAACAGAGACATATTAGATGATAAATGGTAGGTAATGTTTGTTTCAAATTAAAAAAAATAAAATACTCACTCGTCTTCTTATAGCATTCCAACTGGCACCCAACTTTTCGTAAAGCTGCCATATTATGGTTTTCTCCTCATCGGTTAAAGGGCGTTGGGTGACTGTAGACCGGAGACCATACCTCCACCGCGCATAGCAGGCGCTTCTGCGACGTTTAAAAAGCTCCTCCGCGTTGCCCCAGTCGTACTCTCCATGCTCTGCTACGTACTTGCGGAGGGCTTCATCCTCCTCGGAGCTCCACCGTCTGCGCCTTCTTGACAACCTTTCTCTCTCACTCATTGATCTCAGAGCCTTTCTACATCGGAGACTGATCTAGCGAGAGAGAGATGTTTGATAAAAAGATTAACGAGATATAGAATGTTGATTGCTGCAAAGCAGAGGCCAAGGATTCGGGCGAAGGGGCGGAAAGAGAGCGCAGTGTACTGTAACTGTCACCTTAAGGGAGGAAAAATTATCTGNATCTAGCGAGAGAGAGATGTTTGATAAAAAGATTAACGAGATATAGAATGTTGATTGCTGCAAAGCAGAGGCAAAGGATTCGGACGAAGGGCCGGAAAGAGAGCGCAGTGTACGCTGTTTGCATGTATACGTGTACAACACATTATTATCTGTGACTGTATCTATAATATTGTATATGGACTTCATATGTACGTAAGCTATATATATATATACATATATACATCTATTATTTTTTATATTTTAAAATAAAATAATTAAAAATATGAGATAGGGATTAAGAAAGTTCAATAGAAAACATCCATTATATATTATTAAGAATTTAAAAATATAAATATTAATATGAAAATTTTATTTTTTTATAAAAGATTAAATAATATCGCTGTTTTTTCTTATTGTGATGATAGTTAACTAGTTTAAAAGCTACCAAATATTTGAAAGACTTAATGCAACATCATTTAAAATTCCCTTACTTTATGTATAAACATTTTTTATCAAACTTAACGGCACATTAAAATTATGAGCACTATAAAAGTTTATTTAAATGATCTTATCATTAGTGTATATGATTTTATCTTTGATGTGTTTCATAAGATCCGTTGTGAAAGNTGAAAGACTTAATGCAACATCATTTAAAATTCCCTTACTTTATGTATAAACATTTTTTATCAAACTTAACGGTACATTAAAATTATGAGCACTATAAAAGTTTATTTAAATGATCTTATCATTTGTGTATGTGATTTTATCTTTGATGTGTTTCATAAGATTTGTTGCGAAAGATTTAGTGATTATTTAGAGTTTTAGCATAATACATATATCAAACACACATTCAGATAAATAATGTGATAAGTGGAGACACAATAAACTTTTACACACTAGGAAGCCCACCCTCCAAGTTGAAGAAGAGAGTTGGATTAGATACTTAAGGGGGCTAAGGAGAAAGAAAGTGTCAACTTTCTATCCACGAGAAATCCAATCTGATGACTGTCAACCGGATGATGCAACACGATGTGTTCGAGTGGTCAACAGAGGCAGAGTATGCGACCTTTAATGTTTAATTCTGATTTTCTCCCAATTTTTTATACATCACATCTCAAAGAATAGCGTGTAGGGGAGGGGGGGGGAGAGAGAGAGAGAGGANTCTATCCACGAGAAATCCAATCTGATGACTGTCAACCGGATGATGCAACACGATGTGTTCGAGTGGTCAACAAAGGCAGAGTATGCGACCTTTAATGTTTAATTCTGATTTTCTCCCAATTTCTTATACATCACATCTCAAAGAATAGTGTGTAGGGGAGGGGGGAGAGAGAGAGAGAGAGAGAGAGAGAGAGAGAGAGAGAAGTAAGAAATTCAGGTTTTCAGAATTAATTAACTCCATAAAATCAAATAAAACTTTAAAAATGCATTTCTTCTTAAATAAAAATGATAAAAATAAAATAAAAATACTTCTGGATTCATGAGACAAAGAAGAAAATAGTGAAAATAAAAATAAAGATAATTAACTCATAATTAAATAATGATTAATATTTAATTAATTAAATACTCCATAGAATATTTTAATTATTAAAAGTTAAGTAAAAGGAAGAAAAATATAAAATTTTTATGGATTCTTCCTTCTACCNGTGAAAATAAAAATAAAGATAATTAACTCATAATTAAATAATGATTAATATTTAATTAATTAAACACTCCATAGTAAATATTTTAATTATTAAAGGTTAAGTAAAAGGAAGAAAAATATAAAATTCTTATGGATTCTTCCTTCTACGCTTGGAAATATTCTCAAAATTTTCCAAAGTCAATGAACCTCTCTAACATTAAAATTTTTCTATTAAAACTATATTTATTTTGAAAAAAAAAATATGAAATGAACTAAAAAAAGATAAAATGTAAATTGAAATTGAAATTAAAAAGAAAATTTAGGGCAGTAACTCTAAACCCCAAGATAATTTTAACATTTCAAAACCTAAAATCAAATTTAGAAATTTACGGGAAAATATGTAAATTTTAAAATTTTGCATTTTAGCCCAAGTTGTTCCTTCAAATTTGAAAATTAGCCTAGGTGCCCTAACCTAATGAAACCTTCGGGGTTGTTATCATAATTATCTGCTCTAATTATGAGATCAGCCATGGTAAGCCTAATGGCCCGTTTGGGGTAGCTTATTTGGTGCAGTGACGTTCTGAAAACACACTTGGCCTGTTTGAATAAATTACTTTTTGCCAGCTTATGCATGTTCAAAACACTGAAAACAGTGTTTTCACACCGCATCTATCTAGGTGTGGTGGCAGCTTTCTGGTTGCAGTCTCTTTTTTCCAAGAAAATAAAAAACTGTAACATCAACCACACCTAGCTTATCGACAAATTATTTTTAATCAGTTTATCAGCAGATTACTCAACAAGTCACCGCTGCCCCAAACAATGTCTAAGTCTAGCCTAAATTAGACTTAACCCGATCAATTTTGGGTCTAGGCCTATCCTTGATCAGACCTGACACTAATGAACTTAGTTCGTTTCAACTAAGGTTAACTTAGACTGACCCAAGTCAAACCTATTTTGACCCAAGTTAAACCAAGGTTAGGTATAGGTCTAGCCTTACTTGGATTTAACTCAACTTAACTAAAGAAAAGAACTCATCATAGGTCTAACTCAACATAGACCTTGCACAATCTAAACCTTACTAGGTCTCACCTAACTTAGACCTAGTTCAACCTAAACCATTCTAGGTCTAACCCCAACTTAGAATTAACATAATCTAAGCCTTACTAGGTCTAACCCAAACTTAGACCTGCCACAATCTAAACCATCCTAGGTCTAAACTCAACTTAGACCTAGCATAATCCAAACCATTCTAGGTCTAACCCAACTTAAACCAAACTTGGGTTAACTAAAATCAATTTAAATTATCCAGACTAACCCGACCTAAGTCAGGTTAACCCAAATCAATATAAAAAATCTGGCTAACTCGACCTAACTCGAATTAACCCAAATCAATTTGAGCAATCTGGGACAACCTGACCTAACTTGAATCAACTTGAACAATCTGGACTAACCCGGCATAACTCGGGTTAACCCAAATCAGCACAAACAATCAAGGCCAACCCGACCTAATTAGTTAACCAAAAATTACTTGAACCAACCAAGTTAACCTAACCTAACTCGGGTTAACCAAACTGAATTTAAACAGACTAGTTTAACCCAACCTAACTCGAGTTAACTCAAATCAACTTGAACCATCCGGCTAACCTGACCTAACTCGGCTCAACTCAAATCCATTTAAACAATCCGAGTTAACCAGAACTAATTAGGGTTAACCCAAATCAGCTTGAACCATGAGGCCTAACGTGACCTAACACGGATTAACCCAAATCAATTTAAATAATCTGAGCCTACCCGACCTAAGTAGGGTTAACCTAAATCAACTTGAACTATTTGTGCTAACTCGACCAAACCCAGTTTACCCAAATCAACACGAACAAATCAGGTAGCCTGACTTAACCCGAGTATAACCCAAACCAATTCAAAAAAAAACATCCCCAACTAATTTGACTCAACTCGAGTGAAACTAAATCAAATCTAAACTCTCCTTGGGCTAACCCAACTTGATATGGGTGGACTCAAACCAACTTGACAATTAGCCAAATTGAATTAAAAAAACATCCCAATCACTCTCTTTGGCTTAATGTAGACCAAAACTAGGTATTTAGGGGAGTTCTTGAAGTAGCCATGACAATCAGTATATTCTAATTAGGCCAAGATATTTTATCTTATCTCAAAGAATAAGTATATGCATTCTATGTGAAGAGAAAATAAATGAAAAAAAAAAAATACAAATAACATAAATAGAATNATATTCTAATTAGGCCAAGATATTTTATCTTATCTCAAAGAATAAGTATATGCATTCTATGTGAAGAGAAAAGAAATGAAAAAAAAAAAATTACAAATAACATAAATAGAGAACTTTTAACAAATAGAACAACTCAATTAGAAATAAAATGAAGAGATTCAAGGTGTCATGTTTGAGTGGCCACCTTGTCCCAATAAAATTTTTCTTTTTTAAAAAAAGTTAAAATTTAAAGCAAAAGAATTAAATTGCTATATTTTAGACCAATCACAATATATATTATAAGAAGAAGAAGGCCATGAGAGTGATAATCAATCCTGGGCGTCATTTGAGGGCGCCGGAGCATTAATATCAATGTTCCCTGCCGCTGAAGGAGAAACACGAAGGGATAATGAGAGATCCAAAGATTGGTTGCCATGACTGCTGCCCTGTTCATTATGTCGATCAATATCCTGCCCTGGAGCTTCTAGGTTGCCATCTACATGTCAAAAAAGAAAAAAATATATGCTTGAGAGAGAGAGATATAGAACATCAGGAAGAAAAGAACTTTAAAAAAAACATAGGAATGAGCTGACCGTTAACATTAACATCATCTGGAATAAAACCATGTTCCCTCGCCTTCTCTAGTTCTACTTGATGGATATAGTTCCTGATGTCAAACTCCGTTCTCGGTACAGAAAAGCGATTATCACCCTTAGTCTACAATCAATCAATCAATCAATCAATCATCACAGTAATAAATTGGTTGAAAAGAAGCAAAACCCAAAAAACAGAGACACAATTTGTTCCAAATTAAAAAAAACAAAAGACTCACACGTCTTCTTATAGCAGCCCAATTGGCACCGAGCATCTCGTAAAGCTGCCATAATATGGTTTTCTCCTCATCGGTTAAAGGGTGTTGGGTGACTGTAGTCCGGAGACCATACCTCCACCGTGCATAGCAGGCTTTTCTGGGACGTTTAAAAAGCTCCTCCGCGTTGCCCCAATCGTATTCTCCATGCTCTGCTACGTGCTTGCGGAGGACTTCATCCTCCTCGGGGCTCCACAATGTATTCCTTCTTGACAGCCTTTCTTCCTCACTCATTGATCTCTGAGCCTTTCTACATTGGAGACTGATCTACAGAGATAGAGAGAGAGAGAGATGTTTGATAAAAGATTAACGAGATATACATTGCTGAATGCTGCAAAACAGAGGCGAAGGATTCGGCCATGGGGACGGAAACAGAGCGCAGTGTACTGTAACTGTCAACTCTTTGTATGTATACGTGTAAAACATCTTATATTTGAAAGACTTAGTGCAACAGCATTTAAAATTCTTTTACTTTATGCATGAACATTTCTTATCAAATTTAAAGGTACTTTAAAATTATCAACCCTATAAGTTAATTTAAATGGTCTTATCACTGGTGTATAAGAATTTATCGTTGATGTGTTTTATAAGATTCATTGCAAAAGATTCAGAGTGATTACCTAGAGTTTTAGCATAATACAAAAAATATAGCACCCATTCAGATAAATAAAGTGACAAGTGTAGACATAATAATTTCTTACGTGCTAGTAAGGCCGCCCGCAAAGATGAAGAAGAGAGTGTCGCATCAGGTACTAAATGAGACTAAGGAGATAAAAATGTTTCAACTTTCTAACCACGAGAACTCTAATTTAATTATTGTCAACCGCATGTTGTAACAATATGTGTTCGGGTAGATGATAGAGGCAGAGGAGGTGAGCTCAAATGTTTAATTCCGATTTTCTCCCTGTTTTCTTTAAATCAGAATAGAGTGTAAGGAGGGGGGGGGGAGAGAGAGAAAGTAAGAAATTCAGGCTCGAAATTAATTAATACCATAAAATCAAATAAAACTTTAAAAATGCATTTCTCCTTAAATAAAAATGTCAAAAATAAAATATATATACTTATGGATTCAGGAGACAGAGAAGAAAATAATGAAAATAAAAATAAAAATAATTAACTTATAATTAAGTTTTATTTAATTAAATACTCCATAGAGTATTCTAATTATTAAAAATTAAATAAAAGGAAAAAAAATATAAAATTTACAGGGATTCTTCCCTTTACCCATGGACATATCCTCAAAATTTTCCGAAGTCAAGGAACCTCTCTAACATTAAAATGACTAATTTTCTACTAAAACTATAATTATTTTGAAAAATAATTATAAGAAATGAAATAAAAATAAGAAAACATGTAGATTAAAATGGAATATAAAAATAAAATTTAGGCAGTAACTTTAAACCCCAAGACAATTTTGACCTTTGAAAACTTAAAAGCAAATTTAGAAATTTAGGGGTAAATATGTAAGATTTAAAATTTTACATTTTAGCCCAAGTTGTTCTCTCAAATTTGAAAATTAGCCTAGGCGCCCTAACCTAATGNTGATGAGAATGATTTAAATATTTATTTTTTACTCTTAAAAATTGTGATGGTATTTTCACCAAACATTTATTTGCTTTACAAACTGGCCACTTGTGAGGTTAAAATCTGTTGAGAAATATAATGACCTGGGAGAGCTATGATTTCACATAACTAGTGGATGCCACACTTCATTCTAGGCAGAGTCATTGCGATCACCTAAGGGGAAGTGAAAATAAATAGGAAGATAAGTTTTGATAGACATAGAATTGGCTAGTTTTAGATTGACAGGCTAGATTTTTATCAATTTGGCTTAAGGTTTAGTACCCTACGCTGGGATTCGACCATCATGGTGGCATAGGCTAGGTACATCTAAAGGTGAGAGGCTAGATAGCACTGATGTGGAATCGATATGTTAAGGAATCAACCTTAAGTTAGCTAGTGTTCTTTGCAAGCAGCGGGAGGGGGGTAAAGAATAAGATATACTTCTATTTGTCACAATACATCAATTTTGTCCTAAATCTTTGCAAGGGGAAATGTTTTCTATGACATCCAAACTCGTTGTTATATTTTGATAAGCTGTGACATTTAGTTTTTACTTTCTTTATTAGCTCTTAAGTAGTAATTTTTAGTAAGCATATTATTTTAAATCTTTTATTGTTTTAATTTGCAATTTAAATAAGATTTCTGTAAGTTGACTTTAAGAGTTATCGCATTCCTCGTGGGATCGATACAGGTGTTTTTAAGTAAAATCCTATATTACTTGAAACGATACGTTTACTTGCTTAGTACCCTTAGTGTGNAGGTCTTGGCCCCCTTGGATCTAGCTCAACTTAACTCAAGCCAAGAACCCATCATAGGTTTAACTCAACTTAGACCTTGCACTATCTAAACCTTACTAGGTCTAACCTTACTTAGACCTAGTTCAATCTAAACCATCCTAGGCTTAACCCCAACTTATACAGAGCACAATCTAAGCCCTACTAGGTTTAGATTGTGTTTTTAGGAGCCTTTTGAAGTTGAGTTTGTGATTTTTAGAATTTATCTTGAAAATTTTTAGAATAATCATGGCTCATAAAATGAAGAGAGGCAAGGAAAAAGCAACTTTTAATTCTAATAAGTTTGTCAGTGCAAGAGCACATGACAGGTATGTTGATATGCAATCAAAGAAACTGATTGCAAAACACATTTATCTACGTCTTGGGTGGATTGAGTACTTGATTGTGGAGCGAGAGTGAGAGAAATTTTGTTATTTTACTGTCGTATCTGTAATTTTAGTTGCTCGAGAATTTTATGCTAACCTATCAGATGAATCAGTTCATTTGGTCTATGTACGAGAGCAATATGTGGATATCAGTTCAATTTGCATTAACCACATATACCAACTGCATAGTGTTCCTACCTGCTTCTTTTCTAAATTTCATCCTACTGATGAAAAATTGGATAAGAATATGGGATTTTTAACTGATGGAAATGGAGTTTGGAAGATTAAAAAGGGGCGTAGGATGAACTTTTAGTTCTCAAAACTAAAAGTATGCCTCTTTTCTAAATTTCATCCTACTAAGAGGTTCATTCTTGAGCATGGCTCTATTTCATATCTGGTAGATTACTTCCTACCAATCGATTCAGTGGGTAACTTGTGAGAGAGCCACTTTAAAATACTATATTCAGATGAAGAAACCAATTGACATTGGCTCTCTTTTAATACAAACATGCTTGTTTCCTCGAGAGGAGGAAATACAGGAGGTTTGGGCTACCCTGCTCTTATTACTACTTTGTGTACTGATCTATAGTGAAGTATGTGACTTGGGATGAAACTTTGTCATTGCATAAACCCATTGGCAAAACAAATTTGAAAAAAATATTAGAGACATTTTAGGACTGGACCTAGGAATGGAGTTAACATACCTTCTACTTCTACTCCTACTCCTACTCCTACTCCTAGACCATCTGCTTCTGATTTTATTTCTCTGTATTCTCTTATGGAACAAATGATGATTAAACAAGGAGATCTTATAACTTTACATAATCAGATAAAAGGCCTTAAATCTCACTTGTACGATAGTGATGATATTATGTTGAGTAATATTTTGCCTATAATTAGGCTATGAGAAGATATATGGGGGGTGATCATTCTGTGGAATTTCCTCCTCACCCCACTTTTACACCATATCAGCCTTTTGAGATGGAAGAGGATATAGATTTAGATGATGACGATGATGATGATGGTGGTGATGAGGAAGATGTTGATGTTTAGTGTGTTGTTTTCTTTCTTTTCTTTGGAGTGTTTGAATATTTAAACTTTATTTTGTTCATAATTTGTTGTATTTATGTTGTAATGTGCTTATACTTAGTTTTTTTTTTCTATTAAATAGTTAGTCATATTGCTTTTCTGCTCCAATTTAAATGCTAGAGTAGTGTTTATTTTATGTTTTTTATTGTTATGCATGTTAATCTTATGTCTATTACTACTCAGTACTTGTCATTTCTACTTGTACCTGCATTAATTTCTGAGTTTTAAATTAAAAAAAAAATCCTTTCTTCATGAACTTTCCTACTTTAAATTAGTTTAAAAATTTAAGTTTGGGGGAAGGGAGAATTTTTTTTAAACTAAACTTTATTTTTCCTCAGGGAATAGTATTTTTCAAAATTATTTTTAACATAACCTGTAGTATGTAGAGTTAACTTTAGAAAATTATAATTTTGGTTTTGTGAAAGTTGTAGAAAACCTAAGTAAAATTTTTTAATAGTGAAGGTTAATTCTAGAATTAAGATATTTAGTATAAAGGGTTTGGAGTTATGCTTTTGCTTTTTAAAGTAAAGAAAACCATATTTTTAGAAATATTAAGGATCTTAGATTTATACTTGAAAAGAAAAAAATTGAGACTTTATGAAAAATCTTCAAAGCTAATAGACATTTGTTAAAGTAAAGAAATGTGAGGTGTTTTTAACTTTAAGAGGAAGATAGTGGAGTTCAAAATCATTAAAGGCTAGCTAGATATAGTAATCCCCACATGATATATAAAAAAAAAGAAAAAAATGAAAGGATTGAAAATGATCCTTGAAAAAAAAGAAAATGAAAAGAAAAAAGAGAAAATATGTGAGGAGAAGCTTGAGGAGATGCTAATAAAAAATTGGCTAACTTAAGGAAAGAAACTTAGTTACATTTCTAACTTAGGCTTAGAAGTATTAGCACATTTACTAATAAAGTTCTCATGAATGTCTTTTTCTGGTATTATTTTAAGTATCTTAAGTATGATAAATTACAATTATTTTTTAAATAAATAGAAAATCAANTACATTTCTAACTTAGGCTTAGAAGTATTAGCACATTTACTAATAAAGTTCTCATGAATGTCTTTTTCTGGTTTTATTTTAAGTATCTTAAGTATGATAAATTACAATTATTTTTTAAATAAATAGAAAATCAGAACTTTTAGACTTGACTGCTACATAATCTTGTATTTTAGTTTTTAACCTGAGTTATTTAAAAATTTTTCTGAAAGTTTCACTATAGCGTTTATAAAACAGAAATTATAGAAGTCTTTAAGTTAAATTTGCTACTACATGTTATAAATTATATATATATATATATAGTATATAGAGTTACTTGAGGATAATTAACATTTAAATATGGGGGAATTGATCCACTTAAAAATAATCTATTTTTAGTGCATATTTTATAAGCCTTTTATGTACATTTTTAATGATATTGCACTTTAAAAGAAATGTACTTTGCATGTTTTCAGTTTCAGGTACATGGAGTGAACATTTAGAGAAAATGAGGAAAAAATGGAGCGAAATTGAAGATATTCGTGTGGCGCTATAATGCCACCCCTTGGCGTCATAGCGTCATAGACGAGCGAAGATGGGATCTATAGCGCCCCAAACTGGCGTTATAGCTCTATTAACTGTTTTACTTGAAGATACATTGAATTTGGCTGAATTTTGGAGGGGTGTTTGAAATAAACTTTGTTTATTTTCAGTTTTCTCTTTAATGAGAAAAATTTAGCAAAATTTAAAGACCTTTTGGAGCTTAAAAACTTCAATGGCCAGCAATAGTAAGTTAAGTTTTTTATATTTTGTGTTCAAGTGTAAGTGTGAGTGTGTTTTATNTAGCACCCCAAACTGGCGTTATAGCTCTATTAACTGTTTTACTTGAAGATACATTGAATTTGGCTGAATTTTAGAGGGGTGTTTGAAATAACCTTTGTTTATTTTCTGTTTTCTCTTTAATGAGAAGGATTTAGCAAAATTTAGAGACCTTTTGGAGCCTAAAAACTTCAATGGCCAGCAATAGTAAGTTAAGTTTGTCATATTTTGTGTTCAAGTGTAAGTGTGAGTGTGTTTTACTGTGAAGAAGTTTGTAGATTGCTTAAAGGAAACTCTACAAGTTTACTTGGGGAGAAGACATAAATACTTTGTATTTGTGTTCAAGTCTTTGTTGTAAGACTTGAATTTCAATGAATATTTTGTTTTTGTTTAATCTCCATGAATTCTGAGTAGTTCTCTTTCTTTCTTTTTGCATATGTGACTTAATCTTATGTGATGAGAATGATTTAAATATTTATTTTTTACTCTTAAAAATTGTGATGGTATTTTCACCAAACATTTATTTACTTTACAAATTGGTCACTTGTGAGGTTAAAATCTGTTGAGAGATATAATGACTTGGGAGAGCTATGATTTCACATAACTAGTGGATACCACACTTCATTCTAGGCAGAGTCATTGCGATCACCTAAAGGGAAGTGAAAATAAATAGGAAGATAAGTTTTGATAGGCATAAAATTGGCTAGTTTTAGATTGACAGGCTAGATTTTTATCAATTTGGCTTAAGGTTTAGTACCCTACGCTGGGATTCGACCATCATGGTGGCATAGGCTAGGTGCATCTAAAGGTGAGAGGCTAGATAGCACTGATGTGGAATCGAGATGTTAAGGAATCAACCTTAAGTTAGCTAGTGTTCTTTGCAAGCAGCGGGAGGGGGGTAAAGAATAAGATATACTTCTATTTGTCACAATACATCAATTTTGTCCTAAATCTTTGCAAGGGGAAATGTTTTCTATGACATCCAAACTCGTTGTTATATTTTGATAAGCTGTGACATTAGTTTTTACTTTCTTTATTAGCTCTTAAGTAGTAATTTTTAGCAAGCATATTATTTTAAATCTTTTATTGTTTTAATTTGCAATTTAAATAAGATTTTTGTAAGTTGAATTTAAGAGTTATCGCATTCCTCGTGGGATCGATACAGGTGTTTTTAAGTAAAATCTTATATTACTTGAAACGATACATTTACTTGCTTAGTACCCTTAGTGTCGAAATTTATTATATAATTCATAAATCATCACATTTGTTCACACTAGCCGCTAGATATAAATTGAGACATATTTTTTGTCAAAATTTAGGAGATTAAAAATACATGTAAATGTGGGTTGGGTCACTAGCTTATCACACTATCTAACAAGAAGTGTCCTAACCAGCACCTAAGTGCACAGGGTGAAATCTCCTGTTATAGTATGACTTTGACGGAGTCGCCACACTGACCCTGTCCTAAAGATCCAAGTAATCTAAAGCACATCTCAAGAAAGGGTTGACATTCAAAAAAGGTGGCCTCACGTTGGGCCGACATATATAGTTTCAAAGTAGGTAGATAATACTTATCATAACAAAAATATCCATTCCTATTCCTTTAAATTTGTTGAACATAAAATGTGGGTCTGTGTCGCATATGTCATACTTAGAGTACTTAAATCCTTAGCACAGTCATACTGTTTGGTGCTCGTGCTACAGAAACTCATGTTGCTCACTGAGGTATCCTCATGGACGACACTTGTTTGAGTATTACGATCAACAAACGGGTCACATTTCGAACAAGTAGGACAATAAATCAAGGTGAATGGGCAAGAATACAATCATGCAAGAAGCCCATATTATGAATGTTCGATCGAACCACAAAACAATCACAACGGGTGCTATAAGGGAATGAAGCACACATCATGCAAATGATTGCACGGATGCTACATGCAATGTACCCGTAAGGCAAGCTACCTATGGAGAGGAATTACGCCTACTCGGGGACATGGGGTGTCATGCGACCAACAGACACTGGCTACAAATGAGTCACCATCAAGTAAGTGACACCTATGAAAGAGATTTACACCTTACCCGAGAGGCACTCACCAAGCACACATGCAAACATGAAAGATATGCAACATGCATAAAAGGATAGTCAGATATATGATATGAAAAAAGGTCAAGCATATGACAAATAGAAATGTCAAGCATATGATATGCAAATGGAAAGCATACAAAAGTACTATGTGTCAAACATGCTGAGTGATGTGACCATTACAAGTGAGAATCACACACCTAGGTAGACACACATTGTGCCTCGCATGAGTTCAGTAGCTCGGAAGCATGACTCATGTGAAAAACCTATGACACTCTAGGCGGCATCATAGAGAATAAAGTAGATGACCTACAAGTGAGCCAACTCCTCGCAAAACGTGCACATGTTCATCCCTGTACATACAACGTCATATGTGGGGAAGACACCAAAATGTGTGTTTGCTCAAAGAGACACCCTAATATGCCACATGCAAAGCATACAAGGCACTAATTCTTTACACTCTACAAAAAAAAAATTATAAACAACAAGTTAAAATAAGATTTTTAGGCTAATGTAAATAAACGAGAAATATGATGCCAAATACATATAGATAATAAAATGTTTGGTCGACCAAGCTGTGGCAGCTGACCAAACTGATAGGATATGTTGATTGATCAGGGATGATGAGGGGTGATCAGAGTGGGGCGACCGATCAGACCCAAAGTGATTGATTGATGCTATGCAGTCGAACAATAACAAAAGATAGTGTGATCAGATTATAGCAGTCCAACAAACTTAAAGTGATAGGAATATTGTGTCAGGGCAACTGATTAAACCAAGGTGATCGAGTGATCAGGTCGGGTGACTGATCCAACTCAAAAGATAAAGTGATCGATCCGGGATGACCAATCAAACCCAAAAGATTGAGTGATCAACCTAGGAGGACCGATCGAACTGAAGTGCTCATGCAGTCACACATATGATATGTTACATGACATACATGCAAAAATGCAACAAATAACCATATATGTAATGCAACCCAAAACACTCGATGACACATAAAATTCGCCTAACGAGCTCACGTAGGTATTTAGGGTTGAAGCNCCAACTCAAAAGATAAAGTGATCGATCCGGGATGACCAATCAAACCCAAAAGATTGAGTGATCAACCTAGGATGACCGATCGAACTGAAGTGCTCATGCAGTCACACATATGATATGTTACATGACCTACATGCAAAAATGCAACAAATAACCACATATGTAATGCAACCCAAAACACTCGATGACACATAAAATTTGCCTAATGAGCTCACCTAGGTATTTAGGGTTGAAGTTCTTAGAGCCTGGAATAGTTGCCTCCGACTTTGGTGTGTAAATGTGGAGGACTTCACTATTTAATTTATCGTAGGGGAAGTCCTTCATCGTTTGTAGGGAAGACTCGCTACAAAGCTTGTTTCATCCTAGGAACTTCCACGATCTTGTAGGATGTGATAACTATAAAGCTTTTTCTATCTTTCAGGATTGAACTCTCTCAACCCCACTAAGGAAGGCTGGAAGCTCCAAAGCGAAGGGAAATTTAAAATTCTGACCCACCNACTTCACTATTTAATTTATCGTAGGGGAAGTCCTTCATCGTTTGTAGGGAAGACTCGCTACAAAGCTTGTTTTGTCCTAGGAACTTCCACGATCTTGTAGGATGTGATAACTATAAAGCTTTTCCTATCTTTCAGGATTGAACTCTCTCAACCCCACTAAGGAAGGTTGGAAGCTCCAAAGCGAAGGGAAATTTAAAATTCTGACCCACTTAGGTATGGATTTAAGGCTTATAAGGGAAAATTCTCGGATTCACTAGGAATGTGTCCAATGAAAGCTTCCTAGCCTAGGTCTTCCTCTAGGAAATTAATGACTAATCCAAAGGAGTGTGGTCATGCTGACAGGTGTCGGCCAGCCACCTCGTCCCGAGTGGGTGATCAAACCCACGACACCTAGCCTAGCCTCACCCTAGGGCTTATTAGAAAGAAAAACATAAATTATTTGATATTATCACCATTGTGGAGGTTGCAAACACGTTTCTTCCTGTAGGATGAAGCTCACGTGGTGGTAGGAGTGATGACGATGTTCCGACGAAGCCTCAGAGAGGTTTTCTCCACCTTTTCTCCAACGAACGAAGAAGCTCTCATTTAGGAAGAGATTTCAGCAAGATCTCAAACTTTGACGAAGATCCATCTCCCATAATAAGGAAGCTCCCCTCAAGAAGAAGACTCTAGTGAGACAACACACAAAAACACTCCTCTTCCTCTGTCGATGAGATAATGGCTAGAAAGGGAAACTAAGAGGAAGATGGAGAAGAGAATAGAAAAAAAAGGAGTGGAGGAGGAAGGCAGAAGCCACGCCAGAAAATAATCTCTCCAAAACTCCCTCACATCTCTCGATCGAGCTTCGCAAAAAATGGAGTCCCCGCTTGCTGAAGATTCCTGCTTGGAGTATATCCCCGAGGCTCAACACATGGAATGACAACATGCACCATTAAGAAGCCTCCCTGATGAGCCTAGGTCCCATTTTTGGATTTAGAATCGGTCCATGGCAATTAAACGACAGTTCTGACCGTTCCATGTAGGACTTTAAAGCTGGTAGTTTGAATTTTTTTGTGGGTTCAAATCTCGAGATTTGAAGGGATAATGCAACCTCTTGTTGTCATAACTTTTCAGCTTACCTAAATAGTTTCCTTTCCACCATATTTGACGCTGTCTTGGTACAACACATCTTCAAATCTCTCTGGTGCATGGGTCGGTCTCCACCTATTGTGCATTGGTGCTCCTACTCGAGAACTATTTTAGGTTTTCGCTGAATATGTTTTTCTCTTAAAATAATGCCTGCGCCTAAAGCTGTGACAGTTTTAAGGACCTCTGTAAATTGTCCTGACATCTTGTTTGTGATTTGCAGGGTTCACAATTTTTGTAGTCCTCATTGAAAGAACTCTTCTACAAACTCCCTTGTGCATCCTACCTCCACCATGTCTCTCTAGTTGGACTTCTGCAGCTGCTTCTATGATTCTCTTCTTGTTGACAACATGGTTCATTGCTCACCGTACCTAAAAGAATGTCGAATCCAAGAATGTTCGTGAAGCATACCTAAGGCATAAAGCATTAACAATAAAAAAAGTATGTAACATTTAGTCAAAGAATGACACTCTATTTATAAATTTATTGGTGTACTTTTTGGAATTACAAGTATTATTTTTAATCTTTAGTCTCATAATACACGTGTCGGTTCTATTAAATGCCAAGTGGACTCATCCGGCATGGGTACAGACGATCGAAGGTTGTGTAGTCAATTGCCTTCTCTCGATTCGCCTCATCAGCTTTTAGTCGTTCGTCATGCTGTGGTTCGACTGGTTAGCTTTAGGTCGATCGTCACACCTTTTAATGTCTCAATCCTTAGGCTTGATTTCAAGGACTTCTTCCTGCCCTGGGGTTGTCGACCGGTCAACCGATTTCTCTGTTCGTCGCCATATGTCTCAACTGTTTGATTGCCTCGAGATTTATGCTGATATATTTTTCAAAAACATCTGCAGTGGAAGTTCGTGCGTCTAAACCTACGAAATATATTTTCCAATTGAAACATATCTCGTAGAAATTTAGACTAAATCAAGGTTAGCAACACACTAATATTTGATCCAGGTATTCAAGCATCTTTCCAACAAAAACAGCAAGTCTAATCTTGAATGTGTCATAAAACTCTGCAAATCATTTCTCTCCAGAATCTATCGTCAATCCACTCAAATNCATTGTGCCTCGCATGAGTTCAGTAGCTCGGAAGCATGACTCATGTGAAAAACCTATGACACTCTAGGCGGCGTCATAAAGAATAAAGTAGATGACCTACAAGTGAGCCAACTCCTCCCAAAACGTGTGCATGTTCATCCCTGTACATACAGCGTCATATGTGGGGAAGACACTAAAATGTGTGTTTGCTTAAAGAGACACCCTAATATGCCACATGCAAAGCATACAAGGCACTAATTCTTTACACTCTACAAAAAAAAAATTATAAACAACAAGTTAAAATAAGATTTTTAGGCTAATGTAAATAAACGAGAAATATGATGCCAAATACATATAGATAATAAAATGTTTGGTCGACCAAGCTGTGGCAGCCGACCAAACTGATAGGATATGTTGATTGATCAGGGATGATGAGTNGTCAGTCCTAAGTTAACCATAGTTGAAATGAACTAAGTTCATTTGGGTTAGGTCTTCTCAGGGTTAGGCCTAGACCCAAAATTGATCGGGTTAAGTCCGATTTGGGCAAGACTTATGCTTACCATGGGTGATCTTATAATTAGAGCGGATAATTATGATATCACCCCCAAAGGTTTTATTAGGTTAGGGCGCCTAGGCTAATTTTCAAATTTGAGAGAATAACTTGGGCCAAAATGTAAAATTTTAAATCTTACATATTTACCCCTAAATTTCTAAATTTGCTTTTAAGTTTTCAAAGGTCAAAATTGCCTTGGGGTTTAGAGTTACTGCCTAAATTTTCTTTTTAAATTCCATTTTAATCTACATGTTTTCTTATTTTTATTTCATTTCTTATAATTATTTTTCAAAATAATTATAGTTTTAGTAGAAAATTAGTCATTTCAATGTTAGAGAAGTTCCTTGACTTTGAAAAATTTTGAGGATATCTCTATGGGTAAAGGGAAGAATCCCTGTAAATTTTATGTTTTTCTTCCTTTTATTTAATTTTTAATAATTAGAATACTCTATGGAGTATTTAATTAAATAAAACTTAATTATAAGTTAATTATTTTTATTTTTATTTTCATTATTTTCTTTTATTGTATTTTTGATATTTTTATTTAAGGAGAAATGCATTTTTAAAGTTTTATTTGATTTTGTGGTATTAATCAATTTTGAAAACCTGAATCTCTCTCTCTCTCTTTAGAGATCGCCTGCTCACCCTCTATCATCTAGCCGAACACATATTGTTACAACATGCGGTTGACAATAATCGAATTAGAGTCCCCGTGGTTAGAAAGTTGAAACATTTTTATCTCCTTAGTCTCATTTAGTACCTGATCCGACACTCTCTTCTTCATCTTTGCGGGCGGCCTTACTAGCATGTAAGAAATTATTATGTCTCCACTTGTCACTTTATTTATCTGAATGCTTGCTATATTTTTGTATTATGCTAAAACTCTACGTAATCACTCTGAATCTTTTGCAATGAATCTTATAAAACACATCAACGATAAATTCTTATACACCAGTGATAAGACCATTTAAATTAACTTATAGGGTTGATAATTTTAAAGTACCTTTAAATTTGATAAGAAATGTTCATGCATAAAGTAAAAGAATTTTAAATGCTGTTGCACCAAGTCTTTCAAATATAAGATGTTTTACACGTATACATTCAAAGAGGTGACAGTTACAGTANGAAATTAATGACTAATCCAAAGGAGTGTGGTCATGCTGACAGGTGTCGGCCAGCCACCTCGTCCCGAGTGGGCGATCAAACCCACGACACCTAGCCTAGCCTCACCCTAGGGCCCATTAGAAAAAAACATAAATTATTTGATATTATCACCATTGTGGAGGTTGCAAACACGTTTCTTCCTATAGGATGAAGCTCACGTGGTGGTAGGAGTGATGACGATGTTCCGACAAAGCCTCAGAGAGGTTTTCTCTACCTTTTCTCCAACGAACGAAGAAGCTCTCATTTAGGAAGAGATTTCAGCAAGATCTCAAACTTTGACGAAGATCCATCTCCCATAATAAGGAAGCTCCCCTCAAGAAGGAGACTCTAGTGAGACAACGCACAAAAACACTCCTCTTCCTCTGTCGATGAGATAATGGATAGAAAGGGAAACTAAGAGGAAGATGTAGAAGAGAATAGAAAAAAAAGGAGTGGAGTAGGAAGGCGGAAGCCACGCCAGAAAATAATCTCTCCAAAACTCCCTCACAGCTCTCTCGATCGAGCTTCGCAAAAAATGGAGTCCCCGCTTGCTGAAGATTCCTGCTTGGAGTATATCCCCGAGGCTTAACACATCGAATGACAACATGCACCATTAAGAAGCCTCCCCGATGAGCCTAGGTCCCATTTTTGGATTTAGAATCGGTCCATGGCAATTAAACGACAGTTCTGACCGTTCCATGTAGGACTTTAAAGCTGGTAGTTTGAATTTTTTTGTGGGTTCAAATCTCGAGATTTGAAGGGATAAGGCAACCTCTTGTTGTCATAACTTTTCAGCTTACCTAAATAGTTTCCTTTCCACCATAGGGACTAATTTGACACTGTCTTGGTACAACACATCTTCAAATCTCTCTGGTGCATGGGTCGGTCTCCACCTATTGTGCATTGGTGCTCCTACTCGAGAACTATTTTAGGTTTTCGCTGAATATGTTTTTCTCTTAAAATAATGCCTGCGCCTAAAGCTGTGACAGTTTTAAGGACCTCTGTAAACTGTCCTGACATCTTGTTTGTGATTTGCAGGGTTCACAATTTTTGTAGTCCTCATTGCAAGAACTCTTCTACAAACTCCCTTGTGCATCCTACCTCCACCATGTCTCTCTGGTTGGACTTCTGCAGTTGCTTCTATGATTCTCTTCTTGTTGCAACATGGTTCATTGCTCACCGTACCTAAAAGAATGTCGAATCCAAGAATGTTCGTGAAGCATACCTAAGGCATAAAGCGTTAACAGTAAAAAGAAAACGTAACATTTATTCGAAGAATGACACTATTTATAAATTTATTGGTATATTTTTTAGAATTACAAATATTATTTGTAATCTTTAGTCTCACAATACACGTGTCGGTTCTATTGAATGCCAAGTGGACTCATCTGGCGTGGGTACAGACGATCGAAGGATGTGTAGTCAATCATCTTCCCTCGATTCGCCTCATCAGCTTATAGTCGTTCGTCATGTCGTGGTTCGACTGGTTAGCTTTAGGCCGATCGTCACACCTTTTAATGGCTCAATCCTTAGGCTTGATTTCAAGGACTTCTTCTTACCCTGGGGTTGTCGACCGGTCAACTGATTTCTCTGTTCGTCGGCATATGTCTCAACTGTTTGATTGCCACAAGATTTATGCTGACAAGTTTTTCAAAAACATCTGCAGTGGAAGTTCGTGCGTCTAAACCTACGAAATATATTTTCCAATTGAAACATATCTCGTAGAAATTTAGACAAAATCAAGGTTAGCAACACACTAATGTTTGATCTAGGTATTCCAGCATCTTTCCAACAAAAACAGCAAGTCTAATTTTGAATGTGTCATAAAACTCTGCAAATCAGTTCTCTCCAGAATCTATCGTCAATCCACTCAAACATGGAGGTATTTTGATTCCATTACAACTCAAGTTTATCATGAATAGCATAAGAAAATCATTTGACATGGAGATCCCAAGTTCTTGAGGTTTTCAAACCGAGAGGAATCAGCGGCTTTCTATACGGATTTATTCCATGTCCTCCCCACATATTTCAGCCTAACGGATTTTCACAATTGAATCCCAATCACTCTGTATGGCTTCTTGTAGACCAAAACATGGTATGTAGGGGGGTTTTGGAAGTAGCCATGACACTTGGTATATTCTAATTAGGCCAAGATATTTTATCCTGTCCCAAAGACAAAGCATATGCAGTCTATGTGAAGAGAAATAAAACTAAAAAAAAAGAAGCCACGAAGAACCAAAAGAGAAAAGCTTTTAACAAATAGAACAACTCAATGCTCCGATGTNGTAGACCAAAACATGGTATGTAGGGGGGTTTTGGAAGTAGCCATGACACTTGGTATATTCTAATTAGGCCAAAATATTTCATCTTGTCCCAAAGAAAAAGCATATGCATTCGATGTGAAGAGAAATAAAACTAAAAAAAAAAGAAGCCACAAAGAACCAAAAGAGAAAAGCTTTTAACCAAAAGAGAAAAGCTTTTAGCAAGTATATTAATTAGAAATAAAATGAAGAGATTCAAGGTGTCAAATTTGAGTGGTCACCTTGTCCCAATAAATTAAAAAAAAAGTTTATATATATATATATATATGAAATAGGAAGAAGAAAACATGAGAGTGTTAATCAATCTGGGGTGTCATTTGTGGGCGCCGGAGCATTAACATCAATGTTCCTTGCCAGGGAAGGAGAAACAGCAGCCTCTTCATTATTTCGATCAATAATGAGCTCACCATTATCATTAACATCATTTGGAATAGGTCCATGACCCAGCACTCGCTCTAATAATTCTTGCTCGACATAACTTCTTATGTCAAACTCCGTTCTCACTACAGGAAAGCGATTATCACCCTGAGTCTACAATCAATCATAAATTAGTTGAAAACAAATAAAACCGAAAAAACAGAGACATATTAGACAATAAATGATAGGTAATATTCNGCACTCGCTCTAATAATTCTTGCTCGACATAACTTCTTATGTCAAACTCCGTTCTCACTACAGGAAAGCGATCATCACCCTGAGTCTACAATCAATCATAAATTAGTTGAAAACAAATAAAACCAAAAAAACAGAGACATATTAGATAATAAATGATAGGTAATATTTGTTCCAAATTAATAAACAAAAGACTCACACGTCTTCTTATAGTATCGAATCTGGCACCCAAATTCTCGTAAAGCTGCCATATTACCGTTTTCTCCTCATCGGTTAAAGGGTGTTGGGTGACGGTAGATCGGAGATTATACCTCCACCGTTGACGGCAACCCATTCTGGAACGTTTAAGAAGCCTCTCCGTGCCGCGCCAATCGTATTCTCCATTCGCTGCTACGTACATGCGGAGGACTTCATCCTCCTCGGGGGTCCACTGTTTCATCCGCCTTGACAGCCTTCTTCTCTCACTCATTGATCTCAGAGCCTCTACATCGGAGACTGATCGAGAGAGAGAGAGAGATGTCTGATAAAAGACTAAGGAGATATTAACANACTGTTTCATCCGCCTTGACAGCCTTCTTCTCTCACTCATTGATCTCAGAGCCTCTACATCGGAGACTGATCAAGAGAGAGAGAGAGAGATGTCCGATAAAAGACTAGGAGATATAAATGCTGAATGCTGCAAAACAGAGGCAAAGGATTCGGGCATGGGGGCGGAAAGAGAGCGCACAGCACTGTAACTGTTAGGTGCGTTGTTTGTATGTTTGCATGTAAATCATATTATTACACGTAATTGTATCTATAATGTTGTATATGGTGTTCATATGTTCTATGTATATATATATATATTTTTTTTTTATTTATTGTTTATATTTAGAAATAAAATAATTAAAAATAAGAGACAGGGATTTAAAAAGTTCAATTGTAAACGTGCATCTTATATTATTAAGAACATAAGATAGTTTTTTAATATGTGTATTGTATCATTAATAATAAATATGTTTATATACGATAAGGAAATTAGCATAATTTTTTATCAATAAAATACTTCATTACTATGAAGTTATGACACGTACACTTGCTATTTTAATTTCTTGGAGATTTTAAAGAGGGAAATATTAATATGAAAAAACTTAATTTATATAAAAGATTAAATAATGTGGTTTTTTTTTTCTTATAGTAACGATAATTAGCTAATTTAAAAGCTACCAAATATTTGAAAGACTAAATGCAACAACATTTAAAATTTCCTTATTTTATGCATAAACATTTATTATCAAATATAATGGTACTTTAAAATTATCAACCCTATAAAAAGTTAATTTAAATAATCATATCATTAGTGTATGTGATTTTTATTTTTGATGTGTTTCAGAAGATTCATTGCAATAGATTTCGAGTAATTATTTAGAGTTTTAGCATAATACAGAAATTTAGCACACATTCAGACAAATAACGTGATAAGTGGAGACATAATAATTTTTTACGCAGTAGTAAGCCCGCCTCCCAAGTTGAAGAAGAGTGTTGGTTCAGGTACTGAAAGGGGCTAAGGAGTTAAAGAAGTGTCAAATTTCTATCCACCAGAACTCTAATCATATGACTGTCAACCGGATGATGCAACATGATGTGTTCAGGTGGATGATAGAGGCAGAGCATGCAACCTCTAATGTTTAGTTCTGATTTTCTCCCAGTTTTTTTGTAAATCACATCTCAAAGAATAGAGTGTGGGGGAGGAGAGAGAGAGAGAGAGAGAGAGAGAGAGAGAGAGAGAGAAGTAAGAGATTCAGGTTTTTAGAATTAATTAAATCCATAAAATTACATAAAAATTTAAAAATGCATTTCTTTTTAAATAAAAATGACAAAAAAAAATTAAAAATACTCCTGGATTCAAAAGGCAAAGAATAAAAGAGTGAAAATAAAAATAAAAATAATTAACTTATAATTAAATAATGATTAATATTTAATTAATTAAATACTCCATATAATATTTTTAATATTTAAAGTTAAATAAAAGGAAGAAAAATATAAAATTTTCAGGGATTCTTCCCTCTACCCTTGAAAATATTCTCAAAATTTTCCAAAGTCAAGCAACCTCTCTAACATTAAAATTGTTCTAATAAAACTATATTTATTTTGAAAGAAAAAATTATATGAAATGAACTAAAAAAAAGAAAAAAAAAAGTAAATTAAAATGGAAACTAAAAAGAAAATTTAGGGCAGTAACTAAACCCGAAGATAATTTTAACCTTTTAAAACTTAAAATTAAAATAGAAATTTAGGGGTAAATATGTAAGTTTTAAAATTTTACATTTTAGTACAAGTTGTTCCTTCAAATTTGAAAATTAGCCTAGGTACCCTAACCTAATGAAACCTTGGGGGTTGTTATCATGATTATCTGCTCTAATTACGAGATCACCCATGGTAAGCCTAAGTTTTGCCTAAATTAGAGTTAACCCGATCAAATTTGGTTCTAGTCCTATCCCTGACCAGACCTGGCCCTAATGAACTTAGTTCATTTCAACTAAGGTTAACTTAGTACTGACCCAAGTCAAACCTAGTCTGGCTCAAGTTAAACCAAGGTTAGGTATAGGTCTAGCCCTACTTGGATCTAACTCAACTTAACTCAAGCCAATAGCCCATCATAGGTCTAACTCAACTTAGACCTTGCACAATCTAAACCTTACTAGGTCTAACCTAACTTAAACCTAGTTAAACCTAAGCCATCCTAGGTCTAACCCCAACTTAAAATTAACACNAGTGAAAATAAAAATAAAAATATTTAACTTATAATTAAATAATGATTAATATTTAATTAATTAAACACTCCATAGAATATTTTTAATATTAAAAGTTACATAAAAGGAAGAAAAATATAAAATTTTCAGGGATGCTTCCCTCTACCCTTGGAAATATTCTCAAAATTTTCCAAAGTCAAGGAACCTCTCTACCATTAAAATTGTTCTAATAAAACTATATTTATTTTGAAAAAAAAATTATATGAAGTGAACTAAAAAAAAGAAAAAAAAATGTAAATTAAAATAGAAACTAAAAAGAAAATTTAGGGCAGTAACTCTAAACCCCAAGATAATTTTAACCTTTCAAAACTTAAAATCAAATTAGAAATTTAAGGGAAAATATGTAAATTTTAAAATTTTACATTTTAGTACAAGTTCCTTCAAATTTGAAAATTAGCTTAGGTACCCTAACCTAATGAAACCTTGGGGGCTGTTATCATAATTATCCGCTCTAATTACGAGATCACCCATGGTAAGTCTAAGTCTTGCCTAAATTAGACTTAACCCGATCAAATTTGGTTCTAGTCCTATCCCTGACCAGACCTGGCCCTAATGAACTTAGTTCATTTCAACTAAGGTTAACTTAGTACTGACCCAAGTCAAACCTAGTCTGGCTCAAGTTAAACCAAGGTTAGGTATAGGTCTAGCCCTACTTGGATCTAACTCAACTTAACTCAAGCCAAGAGCCCATCATAGGTCTAACTCAATTGAGACCTTGCACAATCTAAACCTTACTAGGTCTAACCAAACTTAAACCTAGTTAAACCTAAGCCATCCTAGGTCTAACCCCAACTTAGAATTAACATAATCTAAGCCTTACTAGATCTAACCCAAACTTAAACCTGCACAATCTAAACCATCTTAGGTCTAAACTCAACTTAGACCTAACATAACCCAAACCATTCTAGGTCTAACCCAACTTAGACCAAACTCGGGTTAACTAGAATCAACTTGAATCATCCAGGCTAACCCGACCTAACTCGGGTTAACCCAAATCAATTTTAAAAATATGGATAACTCAACCCAACTCGGATTAACCCAAATCAATTTGAGCAATCTGGGACAACCCGACCTAACTTGAATCAACTTGAATAATCTGGACTAACCCGACATAACTCGGGTAAACCCAAATTAGCACAAACAATGCGGGCCAACCCGACCTAACTGGTTAACCCAAAATAACTTGAACCAACTNATTTGAGCAATCTGGGACAACCCGACCTAACTTGAATCAACTTGAATAATCTGGACTAACCCGACATAACTCATGTAAACCCAAATCAGCACAAACAATGCGGGCCAACCCGACCTAACTGGTTAACCCAAAATAACTTGAACCAACCGGGTTAACTTAACCTAACTCGGGTTAACCCAAATCAACTTGAGTCATCCAATAGCCCGATCTAACTCGGGTTAACCCAAATGAATTTAAACAAACTAGGTCAACCCAACCTAACTCAAGTTAACTAAAATCAAATTGAACCATCCGGCTAACCTGACTTAACTTTGCTCAACTCAAATCAATTTAAACAATTCGAGTTAACCAAACCTAACTAGGGCTAACCCAAATTAGCTTGAAAAATTCGGCCTAACGTTACCTAACTCGGATTGACCCAAATCAATTTAAATAATCTGGGTTTACCCGACCTAACTAGGGTTAACCTAAATCAACTTGAACTATTCGAGCTAACCCGACCGAACTCAGTTTACCCAAATTAACAGGAACAAATCGAGCAACCTGATCTAACCCGAGTATAACCCAAACCAATTCCAAAAAAAAATAATAATCCCAATTAACTCGACTCAACTCAGNAAACTAGGTCAACCCAACCTAACTCAAGTTAACTAAAATCAAATTGAACCATCCGGCTAACCTGACTTAACTCTGCTCAACTCAAATCTATTTAAACAATTCGAGTTAACCAAACCTAACTAGGGCTAACCTAAATTAGCTTGAACAATTCGCCCTAACGTTACCTAACTCGGATTGACCCAAATCAATTTAAAAAATCCGGGCTTACCCGACCTAACTAGGGTTAACCTAAATCAACTTGAACTATTCGAGCTAACCCGACCAAACTCAGTTTACCCAAATTAACAGGAACAAATCGAGTAACCTGATCTAACCCGAGTATAACCCAAACCAATTCCAAAAAAAAAAATAATAGTCCCAATTAACTCGACTCAACTCAAGTGAAACTAAATCAATCTAAACTCTCCTTGGGCTAACCCAACTTGATCTAGGTGGACTCAAACCAACTTCACAATTTGCCAAACTGAATTTAAGTCTAATCCAATTTAGACTTAATCCAACTAAATCAAGCTCAAGCCTAATCTAACCTAGACTTGACTTAATCAGACTCAAGTCTAATCCAACTAAATCAAACTCAACTTTAATCCAACTTAAACATGACTTAATAATAATCAAGTCCAATCCAACTATGGCATTGTCGGTCGCCTTAATTTAATTTTGAAAATGGACTTTAATTTAATATACATATAATTTTGTTTTTTTGAAAATAATATTTTAATTCTGAAAATGAGGCCTAAAATATCTCGCACATTTAAACTTTTAAATAACCAACCACCACACCACATTTTGATCCTATCCATCTTAGCTAATGGTTAAGGCTTGGGACCACCCACATGAGTTTCCAAAAAGGATTCAAGAGGTAGGTCAAGTGTGAGTGATTTTAGGGCTTTTGGAGAATGTGGGTTTGATGGGTTTGCGTGTGTGTGACCAAAACGAAGCCACCTAGGGTTGCCCTAAGGTCTCAATGATTCTATTTAAATTCATTCTCGAGTCNGGTCAAGTGTGAGTGATTTTAGGGCTTTTGGAGAATGTGGGTTTGATGGGTTTGCGTGTGTGTGACCAAAACCAAGCCACCTAGGGTTGCCCTAAGGTCTCAATGATTCTATTTAAATTCATTCTCGAGTTTTCACATGTTGGCCTCAACCATTTTAAGTCAGAAATGAGAGCTTAGGACCACCCATGTGAGACTTCACAAGAAGTGTCAAGTAGTGTTTGAGTTTCTAAGGGAAGTGGACTCCTCATTAGTTCTCTAGGATAGTGAACAAGAAATTCTTATAGCTAGATCCTAGGCTTCTAAAAAGGAGAAACTATACCTCATTAAAAATTAGGTCAACAGGCATGATCGAGATAACCCGACCCAACCTGGGTTAACTCATGATCAACTTCAACTAATCTAGATCAATCCAACCCAATTCAGATTAATTTAAATCGACTAAATACAAGTCAAACTTAAGTAACCCAAAGTTAAGGAGTGTTTGACTTCTCATAAGAGAACAAAATCACACTTAACCTCTGTGGAGACGACTTGGGTTGAGAAGCCAAATAAACACAAAAGNGAAATGAGAGCTTAGGACCACCCATGTGAGACTTCACAAGAAGTGTCAAGTAGTGTTTGAGTTTCTAAGGGACGTGGAATCCTCATTAGTCCTCTAGGATACTGAACAAGAAAGTCTTATAGCTAGATCCTAGGCTTCTAAAAAGGAGAAACTATACCTCATTAAAAATTAGGTCAACAGGCATGATCGAGATAACCCGACCCAACCTGGGTTAACTCATGATCAACTTCAACTAATTTGGATCAATCCAACCCAATTCAGATTAATTTAAATCAACTAAATACAAGTCAAACTTAAGTAACCCAAAGTTAACGAGTGTTTGACTTCTCATAAGAGAACAAAATCACACTTAACCTCTGTGGGGACGACTTGGGTTGAGAAGCCAAATAAACACAAAAAATATAGAATTCACCCTAAAAATCTCTATAACTTAAATTTCAACCATAAAAATATAACCTGGTTTGAGAAGGAACTTTGGATGAGACAACTCATGGCTGCTAACAAAGTACCCCCCCAATCACTTGTGACTAATCAAACCACAAACCCTAAAGACCCCGGGAGGACGGAACCATGAGATCATGATCAGATCATTTCAAAAACCAAAATAAAAAATGAAGTTAAAAAAAAACATAAATGGTTAAGAAGTCTTAAGCTAACAAAATAATTTCAACCCCTATAATCTGAAAAGGAAATTAAAATTTAAATGAAACCATAATGAATGAAGGTCACCAAACACAACTTTAACCTTGCTACCTGGATCTACGAAGATCTCTTGGACGACGCAACCCATGATTGCTGACAGGAAACTTTTGGTCTAAGTAAGCTTGACCACCTCTCCAAACTAAGTGGATCAAGGAACCTGACAACATCGAGACGACAAAAATCCGTGGGCATCTTGACCGGGTTGTCATAAATAAAAATAACAACTAATTCATAAAATTAAAATATTTTATACTAACTCAATTTTTAAAGACAAGCGGTTGACGTCATCTTATATTACTTTGCATGTTATTAGGGTGTGCTAGGTCAATTTTGTAGGGTCGTCGAACAACTCATAACACGGAGCAAAGTATGAAACTCAACAAAATCGGTGACAGTAATACAATTAAACGTGATTTGAAATTCATGACCCTATCTCTNTAACACGGAGCAAAGTATGAAACTCAACAAAATCGGTGACAGTAATACAATTAAACGTGATTTGAAATTCATTCGGTGGGACATGAATCTGAGGTTGTTTGTCTAGTTACTACATAAATCCTCGTCTTTAGGCTCCTACACGATTATATGTCATCATAAGTCTTAAAACCCTCTTGAAACACTAGGAATAGACATTGAAATGATTTCTTTGAAAATAGCAGAATTTTATGAGGACAAGTTACAATCCTAATTGAGAGTCTTCTTAACTAATATTGGTTGCTTAAAATGTAATTAATTATAGAGGCTTGCCCTTATAGGGTAATGCAAACATNCTAGGAATAGACATTGAAATGATTTCTTTGAAAATAGCAGAATTTTATGAGGACAAGTTACAATCCTAATTGGGAGTCTTCTTAACTAATATTGGTTGCTTAAAATGTAATTAACTATAGAGGCTTGCCCTTATAGGGTAATGCAAACAACAAAATAAGTACAATAACTTCAATCTCTAGTGGTGGGTTTGGTTTTGTATGGTTTTCTTTGCGAGTGTGTATCCCAAGTGTTTCAAGCCGATATTACTTTGGTTGAACATTTTGGGAGCCATTTACTTGAAATCCACTTCACGAAAGGTCCTCACATTTTTTTTTTATTTGTCTCTATTATCATTTGCCCTTTCCACCTCTGATTCCTCACTTCTCTAGATCATTACATGATCTAGGATAAAGAGTTATTGAAGAAATGGAGAATATAATGGAAGACAAGCTGGTGACTCCAACCAACGATAAAACGACACGCGGTGACGATAGCGAGCCATAATAGCTAAATGATTAAACGTCAACAGTGAATGTATGTGCGTGTAAATGCATGTAATATGTCTTCTTATTTGAAACATTTCTTATGGCAATTCACACAAGATCAAGATTAACAACACACTAATGTTTGATCTTGAAATAGAATTCATCAAATATAGAAACAAAAATTCAAGTTGAAATTAACATTCTGAGATGCATATATGGAATAACAAGATATTACGATATTGTAAATATCACACAAATTTTTTATAGAAACATGTTGCTACATGTTGTTTTAATCCAATGCAAAAATTAAGGCCAACGACTGCAACGAAATTTGAAGTTAAGAGTCCTTTCATTTGAAAAGTTGGTTCTCACTATATGGTATTCCATAAAGAAAATAACGTCATGCACATGTGGAAGATTATGAATGTTTAGAGTTATCCTAATTGTAGAATGACTAAATGTCCGTCAAATATAATATAAATTTGATACACTTGATCATAATTACATTTTAATAGGTACTCTAGAAATTAATGCATGGAGCATTATGCCCATTGTGGAAATTTACGATAAACATTCCATTTGTTGAAGCTTTAGAACAAATGTCAAGCTATGTGAAGTTCATGAAGGATATACTTAATAAGAAAAGGAGTTTTGTAGATAATGAGACTGTTGCCTTTACTGGAGAGTGTAACGCCATGATTCAGAAAAAGCTTCCCGAAAAACTTAAAGATTCTGAAAGTCTTACAATTCCTTGTGCTATTGGCAAGCAATTTTATGGAAACGTTTTATGTGATTTATGAGCCAATATTAATCTTATGTTGTTATCAATTTTCAGAAAGTTGGGCTTAGGAGCTATTTCACCTACAACTGCAACTCTTCAGTTAGCTGATCGTTCGATTACATATCCTAAAGGAGCTATAGAAGATGTTTTAGTAAAGGTTGATAAATTTATCTTTCTTGTGGACTTTATTGTATTAGATATGGAGGAAGATAAAAAAATTCCTATTATTTTAGGAAGACCATTCCTAGCCACTAGAAGAGCTTTGATAGATGCGCAGAAGGGAAAATCAACTATGAGAGTTAGTGAGATTAAATGCTAAATCAATGAGATACCCTGCGAAAGAGTAAGAGATTGAATGCTTTAGAATGGATATTAACAAATATTTAAGCCATGAATATTTCAAAAAGACTTTTGAAAGATAATTTGAAAAGGAATACATGGATTATCAAGATGAGGATAAAATTCAAGATGAATTTATGGAAGTGAGTAAAGAGGATTTGGATTATGTTCAGGAAAAATTTGAAATGTTAGAACATACAAAAAGTAACAAGAATTTGATTTCATCTATTGAGAAACCTTCTGAACTAGAACTGAAAACAATTCCTACACATTTGAAGTATGCATTTTTAAGAAATTTATCTACATTACATGTTATAGTATTCTAAGAATTTACCGAAACATAAGAACAATAATTAATAGAAACTTTGAAAAGATATAAGAATGCCTTTGGATGGACATTAGCTGATATTAACGAAATCAGTCATTTAATTTGTATGCATAGAATTTTATTAGAAGATCAACATGAACCAAGAGCTGATCCTCAAAGGAGATTAAATCATATGATGAAAGAAGTTGTGAAGAAAGAAATTTAAAAATGGTTAGATGTTGGAATAATATATCATATTTCAGATAGTGCTTGGGTAAGTCTAATTCACTATGTTTCAAAAAAAGGAGGTGTGACTGTAGTGACAAATAAGCTAACGAATTAAAATCAACAAAATAAGTCACTGGATGAGGAATCTGCATAGATTATAGAAAATTAAATTCTACTACCAGGAAGGTTCGTTTTCCTTTACCCTTTTTGGACCAGATATTGGATAGATTGGCTAGGCACAAATATTTTTGTTTTCTAAATGGATATATTGGTTATCACCAAATACCTATTACTCCAGAGGATCAAGAGAAAACAATATTTACTAGTTCTTATGAAACTTTTGCTTTTCGGCGAATGTCTTTTGGATTATGTAATGCACCTACAATATTTTAAAAATGTATGATGTCAATTTTCAGTGATTTAATTGAAAAAGGGACTGAAGTCTTTATGGATGATTTTTCTGTATTTGGAACTTCATTTCAAATATTTCGAAATCATTTAGATAAAGTTTCGGAACGTTGTGAAAAGACTAATCTTGTATTGAACTAGGAAAAATATCAATTCATTATTGCAGAATGAATTGTGCTTGGACATAAAATTTAAGAAAATGACATGAAAGTAGATCCTGCAAAAATACAAGTTATATCAAAACTGTCTTCATCTACTTCAGTAAGAGGAGTTAGGAACTTTTTATGACATACTGGATTTTACAATAGATTTATTAAAGATTTTTTAAAAAATTATTAAGCTTTTTTGCAAACTTCTGGAAAAAGATACATATTTTGACTTAAATCAAGATTACATGAAAACCTTTGAAACTTTAAAGAAAAAATAAATCACTGTTTCTATAATTATTTCACCTAATTGAGAAAAACCTTTTGAATTAATGTGTGATGTTGGTGATTACGCAATTGGAGCTGTTTTAGTGCAGAGATATGATAAGATTTTTAAAATCATATACTATGTTAGTAAGACTTTTAATGATGCACAGATTACATACACAACCGCTGAAAGATAATTATTAGTTATTGTACATGCTTTTGATAAGTTTAAGTCAAATCTGATTTGAGGCAAATGTGTTGTGCATACTAACCATTCAGCTCTTAAATATTTGATACAAAAGAAGGATGCGAAACTAAAACTAACTAGATGGATACTTCTTATATAAGAGTTTTATTTTGTAGTAGTCGGTAGGAAAGTGATTGATAATCAAATTGCTGATCTTGTAAGAGCACAAATTTTATATATAAATGTGAGTTTTGTTTTGTTTGTGAAAGGTGTTAGGGTGATGTTTATTTATGCTTAGAAAGGTTTATTTGAGTTGAATAGAGCTTCAAGTAAAGCGGTAAGAGTAGATTTCCACAAAAACCAAAATCTGGAGAATTTAAGCTCTGACGCATGATGCACCAAAGTTTTGAACATGCCAAATAACCTAAAAAATCACAAAATTGCGCGAAGAAACTCCACTTTTGCTGCTTAAGTCATCTCCCTCCTCAAGACCTTGGTTTAGGGCATCACATTGTGGGCGAAAGAGAAGGATTCAGGGGCTAAAAACTATAGATTTCATCTTCACTTGATAAGAGCTTCACTTTAACTTAGAAATTTTTTATTTTCACCATGGATTTGGGAGATCAAAAAAATTGGGATTTTTTATGAAAAAGCTTGAAGAAAAATCATGGTGAAAAGTTTATTACCAAATTATCTTGCTTGAGAAGTTAGATTTTTTATTTAGTAATATTTTTGGACTTTATATTTAAATTTTTGTAGAATTTTTAATGGCTCCCTGATTTAAAAGAGAAAGGCCGACGGAGGACTTTGATGAATGAAGATTTGTTAGTTTTAAAGCTCAACATAGTTATAATACTCAAATGGAGAGTAGAAGAATGATCCAAGAATGGGCGTTTGCAAACCTGGGTGGCGAGATCGAGAGACTGATTCTTACTAGGAACTGGGAAAGATTCTGCTACTTCACCGTCGTAGCAATTTTCTCGATGGTACGGGAGTTTTATGCAAACCTGATGTTCACTGCTGAAGATCACATCTTGGTGAGAGGTTAGCAGGTCGAATTTACTTCTAAAAGGATCAATTCTTTATGGGCTGAGGAACGTAGTTTATGATGAATATGTTGCATTCGTGATGACTGATTCGTCACTGAAGGAAGTGCTTGCATTTTTTACTGATGTAAAAGGAGAGTGGAAGAATAAGAATAACAAGATAATTAATTTCCATGCTTCCATGTTGACTATTTAGTCAAAATTATGGCACCACATCATTTTTGTCAGACTGTTATCAACAAATCATTTAGGTGTTGTTACAAAAGACAGAGTTGTGCTAAACTATTGCATTCAGAACATGAAGGCAATAGATGTCGGCGCACTTATAGTTCAACATGCTTAGAGTATTGTTGGTAGTTCTACAACTGGAGGTTTGGGATATCCTTCCCTAATTTTCACTCTATGTGAACAATCCGGAGTAGAATCCCATAGAAATGAAGAAAGATTACAGCCACAAAATCCGATTAGGAGACATATGATTCAGAGAGTGGAATCATTTCTTGAGTCTAAAAGTGGAAGAAGGGATAGACGCTCTACATCTATTGTAGAGGCTTCTACTTCTCATTCTGCATCGATGGAAGGTATTATAGACCAACTGATGATTCAACAATTAGATATAATTAAGATTCAGGATCAGATTGGAGAGATAGGAGCAAGAAGTACTTATAATGATAAATATCAGCAGAGGAGAGTTCAACATGATATTGAATTTGAAAATGCTATGGTAAGACATCTTAGGGGTGAGCCTAATGCAAACTTTCCTCCTTGCCCCAGTTTTACTCCCTATGCTCCTATTCAAGAAGAAGATGAAGAAGCAGCAGAAGAAAAAGATTCTGATGATGGTGTGGAAGGAGATGAGAATTGATATTTTATGAGTTTAGTTTATTTTTTTTGGATGTTTGTTATGTTTGATTGTATTGTGATGTATTTTCATTTGNAGCAGCAGAAGAAAAAGATTCTGATGATGGTGTGGAAGGAGATGAGAATTGATATTTTATGAGTTTAGTTTAGTTTTTTTGGATGTTTGTTATGTTTGATTGTATTGTGATGTATTTTCATTTCAAAGCTATTGTAGTAAAAGCTTTTATGTTGTGTTGTGGACTTGTAATTTGTAATAGTAAATGTAGACTTTTATTTTTTCTGCATTTTTAATATTTTTCAGTTTTTTTAGTTTCTATTTTTAATTCTCAGCAAGTTCTTTAGAATACATTATGTTTTATTTAATGTTTTAAAGTCTGTATGTAGTTTTACAGTTAGTACCTGCAGTATACCAAAACTTGTTTCATATTAAAAAATCTTCTATATATCAATTTTTAATTTCATGTACNCTGCAGTATACCAAAACTTGTTTCATATTAAAAAATCTTCTATATATCAATTTTTAATTTCATGTACTTACTTTTTTCTTTCACCAACTAAAATTTTGTACTAAAATATTTTTAAAATCATTTAAAAATTTAATTTTAGGGGANTTTTTCTTTCACCAACTAAAATTTTGTACTAAAATATTTTTAAAATCATTTAAAAATTTAATTTTGGGGGAAGAAAAAAAAATTCTTTGAAAAGAGGTAAACTAAGTTTTATTTGTCCTTAAGTAACTATATTTTCAAAAATTAATTTAACATGGCCTGAGATATGAAGATTTAACTTTAAATGATTATACTTATGTTTATAAATATTTTGGTAAATTTAAGTAAAAAGTTTTTTAATAATGAAGGTCAACTCCAAAATTAATGATATTTGGTATGACAGGGTAAGCTATTTAAAGTAAAGGAAATTGTATTTTTGAAGTATTAAGAATTTTAGAGTTTCATGTAAGAGAAAAGAATGAGACTTTATGAAAAATCATAAACTGATTTGAATTTAAGAAGTGAAAAAAGGTAAGGAGTTTTAACTTTAAGAATNGTAAAAGAAATTGTATTTTTGAAGTATTAAGAATTTTAGAGTTTCATGTAAGAGAAAAGAATGAGACTTTATAAAAAATCATAAACTGATTTGAATTTAAGAAGTGAAGAAAGTTAAGGAGTTTTAACTTTAAGAATAGGATAGTGAAGTTCAAAACTATTAAAGGCTATCCAGATATAGTAATCCTCACTTGAAAAATAAAAAAAGAAAAGATTGAAAAGATCCTAAAAAAAAAGAAAAGAATAAAAAAANAGGATAGTGAAGTTCAAAACAATTAAAGGCTATCCAGATATAGTAATCCTCACTTGAAAAAGAAAAAAAGAAAAGATTGAAAAGATCCTAAAAGAAAAAGAAAAGAATAGNGGAAAGTCCTATAGCTAGACCTAGGCTACTAAAAAAATTTCTAGACCTCAACCAAAAGTGAGGTCAACATTGCAGGTATATCATTTTTAGGCATTTGGAGCAAAAATGACNTTGAAATGAATAGAGATTCAAAAATCTTAAATTTAATTACTAAGTATTCCTAGACTTAGAGTTTGAATCTAAATTATTAAAAGTTTTTCTTAAATTTTGTTATTCTATTTATTAACNAAAATGACAAAAAGAACGAAATTTGGAGCCAAAACAGAAAATTTTGAGATTCTGGCGCATGATGCGCTAAAGGCAACTTTTTGCAAATTAAGGCAGTTCAAGACAAATTTTGCTNATGTAATAAAAGTGTCATTTGAGGACAAGTAACATTTAAGTTTGGGGGATTTTGATAGAACAAAATAATATATTGTTTTTAGTACATATTTTATGTTTATTTTTGGTGATATCGCACTTTAAAAAAGTGTATTTTTATTTTTTTGTTGCAGGTATATCATTTTTAGGCATTTGGAGCAAAAATGACAAAAAAGAACGAAATTTGGAGCCAAAACAGAAAATTTTGAGATTCTGGCGCATGATGCGCTAAAGACAACTTTTTGCAAATTAAGGCAGTTCAAGACAAATTTTGCGTGAATTTTTAAATGGATAATTTTTCTACACACTTATTGGAGTAATTCAATGTATCTAGACACTTTGGAAGGTTCTTTTCTGAAGGGATATGAATCTTTGATCAAATGACACATCTTTTGAATTCAAAAGATTTGAGTTTTGGAGAGAATTTTGGATGAAATTTTGAATTCTTTTCACAGGAGGTAGCTCAAAATAAAAAAAGAATACTTGAAGAATTTCAAAAGGGGGTGGCATGAAAGGGAAAGAGAGTTGGCGTGAGTTAGAGATAAAGAGAGAAAAATGAGATTTTCTTCTAGGGTGAGAGAAGGNAAAGGGAAAGAGAGTTGGCGTGAGTTAGAGATAAAGAGAGAAAAATGAGATTTTCTTCTAGGGTGAGAGAAGATGAGATATTTCTTCTTCATTACACTTCTAAGGGAGAATTGAGTGTGTTTTTAAAGAGAGAAAGACTTAGAGAGAACTTCTAGGGATTTTCTTGGGAAGAATTGTGAGATAAGTTGTATTTTTATTTCATTTGTTTTGTAAACATGTTTTTATATATAAAATTGTGTTTTATCGTATCCTTCTCATAAATTCTTAGTAGTTTTTTTTATCCTTCTCCCTACTTTAAGATATGGTTTTGTGAAGAATTTATTTAGTTTTCTACGATTTTAAATGTTAATAACTTGTGATGATTTGAACTCTNTTGTAAACATGTTTTTATATATAAAATTGTGTTTTATCGTATCCTTCTCATAAATTCTTAGTAGTTTTTTTTTATTCTTCTCCCTACTTTAAGATATGGTTTTGTGAAGAATTTATTTGGTTTTCTACGATTTTAAATGTTAATAACTTGTGATGATTTGAACTCCGGTCTTCATTTGTATTTTGATCTGACCAATTGAAATGTTAAAATGTGTTGAGAAACATATGTTCTAAAAGAGGTAATGATTTCTACAACATAGGGAGAATCACATTTGATTTCATGGGAGAGTATGTCATTCATGGGATTGGGTGCAAATAAATAGGTAAATATACTTTGTTTGATGCAGAATTTCAGATTTTAAGGTGATAGATTAAAATCTTNCTACAACATAGGGAGAATCACATTTGATTTCATGGGAGAGTATGTCATTCATGGGATTGGGTGCAAATAAATCGGTAAATATACTTTGTTTGATGTAGAATTGGAGATTTTAAGGTGATAGATTAAAATCTCCAATTTGGTCCAGTTAATTGAAAACTAATGTGAGATTGTTAGCCCTCAGGGGAGGGAGTAGTGGGAGCTCTGGAGTGGCAATCGGTATCCTCTCATTCTAACTACAGAATTAGGGACCAAACTATGGATTAGTCAATGTTCTTTATAGCNGTTAATTGAAAACTAATGTGAGATTGTTAGCCCTCAGGGGAGGGAGTAGTGGGAGCTCTGGAGTGGCAGTCGGTATCCTCTCATTCTAACTACAGAATTAGGGACCAAACTCTGGATTAGTCAATGTTCTTTATAGCACTCGGAAGAGGGTAAAGAATATGTTTGCTCATATTTGGCACAAAACAGCTTTTATATATATATATATATTTCAAATGATTTCAATTTCTTCACAATCCATATACTCATTGTAAAGGGGAATGATGTTTTCTTAAATTTGGATTATCCGTCATNTTCAAATGATTTCAATTTCTTCACAATCCATATACTCATTATAAAGGGGAAGGATGCTTTCTTAAATTTGAATTATCCGTCAGAATAAAAGCTCTATTTAATTTTCTTAATTTTACTTATGAAAGTTTAGTATTTAGTTTAGTTTAACTTTTGTAATCTTACATCTGCATTTTAAGTAGCATTCACTTTAGTAATTAATATTTAAACTTTGCACTTTACTTTCTTTTTCTTTTTCTTTTGTAGTTTTAAATTAAAATTTTAAGAAATTACATATAGATATTTTCAGTTTCCCTGTGAGATCGATATCTATGACTCCATTAGAGCCCTTTATTACTTGAGTGATATGTATATTTGCGTTGATTTTAAAGAGGATTTGACAGTTTAAAAAGAGTTTTAAAAGATAAATTATTTACATAAAAGGTATTTTTGTTGAAATTATACTACATATTTATTATTATATATGTCGTGTATATTTTGTAATATTGAAAAATATTTGCAAAATTTATACACTAAATCTACTTGCATCAGTCACCCAAAAGAACCAACAAGTCTGATCCTCAAGATCTCATAAAACTCAACAGATTAGTTCTCTCCAGATTCTATAGTCNATTTAAAAAGAGTTTTAAAAGATAAATTATTTACATAAAAGGTATTTTTGTTGAAATTATACTACATATTTAGTATTATATATGTCGTGTATATTTTATAATATTAAAAAATATTTGCAAAATTTATACACTAAATCTACTTGCATCAATCACCCAAAAGAACCAACAAGTTTGATCCTCAAGATCTCATAAAACTCAACAGATTAGTTCTCTCCAGATTCTATCGTGNGCGCCAATTCTTTTCTCCATGCTCTTCTACGTACTTGCGGAGGAGTTCATCCTCCTCGGAACTCCACCGCATGTACCTTCTTGACATCCTTTCTCTCTCACTAATTGATAGTGCACGAGGACTCATTGATCTGAGAGGCGTCCTACATCTGAGACCAATATATACACCTATATAGAGAGAGAGGGAGATGCTTGATGATTGACAAAGGAACTATAGAATGCAGAATGCTGCAAAACAGAGCAAAGGATTCGGGCATGGGGGCGGAAAAAGAGCGCACTGCACTGTAACTGTTGCCTCAAGGGAGGAAAAATTATTAGGTACGCTCTTTGTATTNTGAGAGGCGTCCTACATCTGAGACCAATATATACACCTATATAGAGAGAGAGGGAGATGCTTGATGATTGACTAAGGAACTATAGAATGCAGAATGCTGCAAAACAGAGCAAAGGATTCGGGCATGGGGGAGGAAAAAGAGCGCACTGCACTGTAACTGTTGCCTCAAGGGAGGAAAAATTATTAGGTACGCTGTTTGTATGTATACGTGTAAAACATATTATTACACGTAATTGTATCTATAATATTGTATATGGAGTTCATATGTATTTAAGCAAAAAAATCTATATATATATATATATATATCATAACTTCACAGTTATTTTATAATAAAAGTTTATGTTAATTTTTTTATTATATATAAAACGATTTATTATTGACGATATAAGATGCATGTTTTCTATCGAATTCTCTTAATGAGCATCTATAAATAAGATAAACATCTCTTTTTGCCCTCTCTTTACGGCCCCAAGCCCGAATCCTTTGGCTCTGTTTCGCGGAGTTCAGCATGGACACCACGTAGCGTATTAATCTCTTATCAAATATATAACGATCATGAAGCTTCAATCTTCTTCATATCACAGTGTTCAATGTAAGAAATCCTCACAGAGTTATAATGAGGCGTCCTCGTGCAAAAAGAAATCATGATACAGAAAGCGCGCGGCGAAGGAAGCATAAACGGTGGAGGTCGGAGGAGGATGAACTCATCCGCAAGTACGTAGAAGAGTATGGAGACAACGACTGGCGTTATGTGGAGCAGCGTTTTCCCGATCTCAGCCGTTCCAGAACTAGCTGCCGCAAGCGGTGGAAGTCTGCACTCCAATCTACAGTCGCCCAACACCCTTTCTCCCCTGAGGAGAAAACCAGAATTCGAGGGCTTTATCGAATGTTGGGTGGCAAATGGCGTCAAATAAAAAACGTTGTCAGTATTTTCTCTTGTTGTCTCTTAAATTTGTGTTTTGTTATTAGATTTGACTATCTGTAGTGACTGACTGCTAGAAAGTTACGATATGAATTTTTTTCTTAATTAATTGTATTAATTTTTGTTAATTTGATTGTTTTCAACTAATCTTTTGATTGTGATGATTGATGGAGATAGCTTTGGGGTGATGAGTCTCCTGTAAAGAGAACGGAGTGTGACATAAGGAATAATATCAATCAAATATTGTTAGAGCAATCACATGATCAACATTGTAGTCCAACCGTTCATTCTATCAGAAGCTCTTCTGATATTGATAATGGTGAGTTCATCCATAAATTTTTAGTCAAGTTTCTTTTTTTCTTCATGATCTCTCTCTCATACATAATTTCTTGTTATTTTCACTTTGAAATGTAGATGCATGGAAGCATGCAAGCGATATGGGGAACATTAATCAAAAATATGAAGAGACCAGCAGTGTTGGCGACCCATCGTTAGATGTCTCATTGCCCATTCCTGCTTCTTCTTCAGTGGCGAAGAGCATTGATAACACAAAGGCCACAAATAACTCCCCATATTAATCATCACTCTCATGACTTACTTATAATATGATTGATCTAAAATATAGTAATATAGTTTTTCAAATTTGACTATTTTAGTGGGGCAAGGTGGTGATTCAAATTTGACACCTTGAGCCTTTTTGTTTTATTTACAATGGATGTGTTTACACATTAGAGCACTCAGTTATTTTAATTGTTATAAGTTTTCCCTTTTTAGTTCTCTGCAACCTGCTTTATTTGTGCTGTTCTTCTTTTATTTTATGATTTGTATGGAGTGCATATACTTATTCTTTAAATAAGATAAAATATCTTCGCTTAAGAATCTATTAAGTGTCATTGTTACTTCCGAAACTCCCTTACATGCCAAGGATAACTACAGGTGAAGTGTTCATTTGACGGATGACTCATAAAATTAGTACCAATTGATTTGGTACTGTGTCATGCATGTCAGGAGAGAAGTTGTACGCATTGAAATGAGTAGTCTTTGAATTCGGGGCATGAGCAACAAGTAGAAGAGACAATTCTATGAAATATTGTTCTAATTTTTATCCTTTCGTCCCCTTAGCTTGAATCTATCTGCATCGCAAAATTTGCATTTTTTCTCCACTGCATCAGTCTTGTAATATAGTATGCAACAATTAACACAATAATCCATCTCCTAAGATGATAACCCTAGTTTATACACTAACTTTTTAGTTCTGTACATGTCATCCGAAACTAAATTTTTTGTTCGGTTTGTCTTCTTTAATAATACTGCTACCTGATTCAAGGATTCTCTAGGCATTTTATAATCATATTTTATGTTCAACATCATCGATAACTTTGTATGTGTAGTGCAACTTTCCTACAAAGGTTGTTGTGTAGTATTCATTAAATTGTAGAATTCTTGTATCTCTCTATTTAGTGCTTGATCATCATCAAGAATACTATCAATAAAATGATTCGTGCGCGCATAATGAATCATTTCTTCATATATGTCAGGATTGTGTTTCGTTGAAGAGACATAACTTGATGATGCACAAACATTTTCGTATTGAACATCTGGTTCATACTCTCAATCTGTAGTCTAATACCAATAATTGAGTTTAAATCTCATATGGTACAGATCTAACTTAACTTCATCAGGTGTATTAGGTACACTTGATTTTTATGCATAGCGCAAGGACATCAAAATTTATCTTTTGAAAGGTAAATGAGAAGTTGCGATGCCACATGCATATGTTCCTCAACACCATTTAAAAACCCATCAGTGAGTCGTTTTATTTCTAGATACAATATATTATTCATCTATGATCTCAAATTTTAAATATATATTTGCATCACATTTGTATTTTTATAGATTAGTACATATCTAACACCCAATATTCAATCTTTACATACAAACCAAACAATATTATTACACATTACATATCTAACGCTTAAACTTTAAATTTTACATACAAACCACACAATTTTTATATATTACACATCTAACGACTAAACTTATTCAGTGTATGCATACCAATCGCACAATTCTTATACAATACAAATCTACCACCTAAAATTCAATTCAATGTTTACATGCTTAAGTGGGGTCAACTGCATTAATCTTTCTTCTCTGTTGTGTCCTATCGACAGAAATATTTTCATTTAATTCTAATAGATTACGATCATTTTTTATACAACATTCTTTAGTCTTTTACGGTCTATCTCTACCTTTGTTAATATAATTCAAATAAAAAATAGCTACTCTCCTAATAGGGTTATCAGATGATCGTCAACCTTTAAGGTCACAAAATTACTATCTAAGACAAGTCTAATCTTATCGGCCACAGAAGCTACCCCAATCCATTCATGGATATATTAGTTTCACATTTTATCTCTAAAGCCACTCATCCACCTNTAAACGGTGGAGGTCGGAGGAGGATGAACTCATCCGCAAGTACGTAGAAGAGTATGGAGACAACGACTGGCGCTATGTGGAGCAGCGTTTTCCTGATCTCAGCCGTTCCAGAGTTAGCTGCCGCAAGCGGTGGAAGTCTGCGCTCCAATCTACAGTCGCCCAACACCCTTTCTCCCCTGAGGAGAAAACCAGAATTCGATGGCTTTATCGAATGTTGGGTGGCAAATGGCGTCAAATAAAAAACGTTGTCAGTGTTTTCTCTTGTTCTGTTTTAAATTTATGTTCTGTTACTAGATTTGACTTATCTGTACTGCTAGAAAGCTACGATATGAATTTTTTTCTTAATTAATTGCATTAATTTTTGTTAATTTGATTTTTGNATATGTTAGTCTCTTGTCTTTTAATTCCATTTATCATGTCTGCAACTAACATTTTAAAAGTTTTGGTTTTGTTTCTTTTCAACCAATTCATTATTGTGATGATTGATTGATTGTAGACTCAGGGTGATCCTCGCTTTCCTACACCCAGAACGGTGTGTGACATAAAGAATTATATCGATCAAGTATTATTAGAGCGAGCGCAGGACCAAGATCTTAATCCAGATGGTGTTAACGATAACAGTGAGCCCATTCCTATCTTTTTTTATGATGTTCTTTTCTTCCTGTTGCTCTATCTCTCGCTCTCATGCATATATATTTATTTTATTCACTTTGAAATGTAGATGGCAACCAAGAAGCTCCAGGGGAGGATATTGATAGAGATAATGAAGAGGCTGGTAGTCCTGGCAACTAATCTTTGGATCTCTCATCNATATTGTTAGAGCAATCACATGATCAACATTGTAATCCAACCGTTCATTCTATCAGAAGCTCTTCTGATATTGATAATGGTGAGTTCGTCCATAAATTTTTAGTCAAGTTTCTTTTTTTCTTCATGATCTCTCTCTCATACATAATTTCTTGTTATTTTCACTTTGAAATGTAGATGCATGGAAGCATGCAAGCGATATGGAGAACATTAATCAAAAATATGAAGAGACCAGCAGTGTTGGCGACCCATCGTTAGATGTCTCATTGTCCATTCGTGCTTCTTCTTCTGTGGCGAAGAGCATTGATAATACAAAGGCCACAAATAACTCCCCATATTAATCATCACTCTCATGACTTACTTATTATATAATTGATCTAAAATATAGTAATATAGTTTTTCAAATTTGACTATTTTAGTGGGGCAAGGTGGTGATTCAAATTTGACACCTTGAGCCTTTTTGTTTTATTTACAATGGATGTGTTTACACATTAGAGCACTCAGTTATTTTAATTGTTATAAGTTTTCCCTTTTTAGTTCTCTGCAACCTGCTTTATTTGTGCTGTTCTTCTTTTATTTTATGATTTGTATGGAGTGTATATACTTATTCTTTAAATAAGATAAAATATCCATCAGGTGAAGTGTTCATTTGACGGATGACTCATAAAATTAGTACCAATTGATTTGGTATTGTGTCATGCATGTCATGAGAGAAGTTGTACGCATAGAAATGAATGGTCTTTGAATTCGGGGCATGAGCAACAAGTAGAAGAGACAATTCTACGAAATATTGTTCTAATTTTTATCCTTTCGCCCCCTTAGCTTGAATCTATCTGCACCGCAAAATTTGCATTTTTTCTCCACTGCATCACTCTTGTAATATAGTATGCAACAATTAACACAATAATCCATCTCCTAAGATGATAACCCTAGTTTATACACTAACTTTTTAGTTCTGTACATGTCATCCGAAACTAAATTTTTTGTTCGGTTTGTCTTCTTTAATAATACTGCTACCTGATTCAAGGATTCTCTAGGCATTTTATAATCATATTTTATGTTCAACATCGTCGATAACTTTGTATGTGTAGTGCAACTTTCCTACAAAGGTTGCTGTGTAGTATTCATTAAATCGTAGAATTCTTGTATCTCTCTATTTAGTGCTTGATCATCATCAAGAATACTATCAATAAAATGATTTGTGCGCGCATAATGAATCATTTCTTCATATATGTCAGGATTGTGTTTCGTTGGAGTGACATAACTTGATGATGCACAAACATTTTCGTATTGAACATCTGGTTCATACTCTCAATCTATAGTCTAATGCCAATAATTGAGTTTAAATCTCATATGGTACAGATCTAACTTAACTTCATCAGGTGTATTAGGTACACTTGATTTTTATGCATAGCACGAGGACATCAAAACTTATCTTTTGAAAGGTAAATGGGCAGTTGCGATGCCACATGCATATGTTCCCCAACACCATTCAAGAACCCATCAGTGAGTCGTTTTATTTCTAGATACAATATGTTATTCATCTATGACCTCAAATTTTAAATATCTATTTGCATCACATTTGTATTTTTATAGATTAGTACATATCTAACACCCAATATTCAATCTTTACATACAAACCAAACAATATTATTACACATTACATATCTAACGCTTAAACTTTAAATTTTACATACAAACCACACAATTTTTATATATTACACATCTAACGACTAAACTTATTCAGTGTATGCATACCAATCGCACAATTCTTATACAATACAAATCTACCACCTAAAATTTAATTCAATGTTTAAATGCTTAAGTGGGGTCAATTGCATTAATCTTTATTCTCTGTTGTGTCCTATCGAGAGAAATATTTTCATTTAATTATAATAGATTACGATCATTTTTATACAACATTCTTTAGTCGTTTAAGGTACATCTATACCTTTGTTAATATAATTTAAATAAAAAAATAGCTACTCTCCAAATAGGGTTATCAGATGATCGTCAACATTTAAGGTCACAAAATTACTATCTAAGAAAAGTCTAATCTTATCAGCCACAGAAGCTACCCCAATCCATTCATGGATATATTAGTTTCACATTTTATCTCTAAATCCACTCATCCACCGNACGAACATTATCACAGCTCACACTATAGCCTACGTGACCAACTACATACTACATGTATCACAACCCTTACAATTCCCTACTACGACTTGTGTGGCTAATCAACAATTCTGAATTAACCCTCTACAACCTACTTGGAAACTATTACAACAAATTTCAACTACGACCTCAACGACAAGTTTGAGCTGCAACCACTATCATTCATTGTGCGTCATTGCCTTCATAATAACCAACTATGGCCTTTTGCACCTCGTACAACTATTATTGCCTAATTCAATTATGTAATTTTCTCTTCCCCAACTCAGATGAAAGTAAGCCTGTGTAATCATCATTACATAGCAGATTATGACAACTAGGCTAGGCCCTATGGTTTTTTTTTTCCACATGAACAGTTTGGATGCACCAACCCAAGAAGAAGAACCGAGGTAAAAGCACAACTTCTAATCTTTTGCTTTGTCATCCAACCTCAACAGCTATATGATAAGCCTAAACATGTACTATTTTTCATGTTTTATTTTATAATGATATTGCACTTTAAAGAAATGTTTTCTTGTGTTTTTTTATTGTAGGTACATCAAATTGAAGAATTTGGAGTGATTGGAGCAAAATGAACAAAAATGGACCAAAACGGAGCAAACTAAAGCAAATCGAGTCAAATCGGGGCATACCAGAGCCATGGGGACTGAAACTAGGCACTTAAGTGCCTATGCCCGGAGCTTAAACGCTCAAATATGGCACTTAGGCTCCACCAGACAGAGAGGAGGGCGCTTAAGTGCTTCAGAATCGGCGCTTAGGTGCCAGAGACGGTTTTCAACATATCTTCTAGAATATACATCAGATTTGGATGATTTTTAAAGCGGTGTTTCGTGTGTCTCTTGGGGAATTCGTTGGAAATGATAAAGCTGGTTTCCTGCAAAGTGGATGTTAGGAGCATGGCTGAGGAGGCGATTGGGATGCAGCAAAAGCTTCGCACTCAAGAGATGCATGATCACTCTGAAGATGCCCGGAAGGAAGGAGAAGATGGTGGTTTCCGACAAATGTTGGATAAAGCTGGTTTCCGACAAGGTGTGGCTAGCGAAGTGAGGAGTCAATGCTTGCGAAAAAGAAGTAGGGAGAGAGAGGGCTTCAATTTTGTGTGTGAGAAAAGGGGAGAGAACTGCTAGCAGGGGTGTAAAAGAGTCACTTGAGCTCGAGTCACCTCTACCCTAAGCTTGAGCTTGATTCATTAATCGAGTTCAAGCTCTAGCTTGAGCTCAAGTGTATGGGTTCAAACAGCATTTTTATTATAGAAGAGAGCCAAATTATCATTTTATGCTTGTATCATATTAGAATGAATAGTTAAGAGGTAAATAATAATAGTTCACTAAATAATAATAATTCACTAAACAATAATAAATCACTTGATATAAAATAATAAATATCATTCGAAAAATAGTTTCAATAATTTATAGATGATTTTTGAGTTAACGAGTCAAGTCAGGGATGACTTGAGCTCGGCTTATTAGCTCATCGAGCTTAGCTCACGAGCTACTTGTCGAGCCAAAGCCATGGCAGTATTCACTTACACCCCTAGCTACTAGTTTATACCTCTCGAGAAGCAAAGGAGAAGATGGTGGTGGCCAAACGTGTTTATATGATAGATATGGACTTGCCATAATTTTGTGATAGGGGGTAGGAAAGAGGAGAATAAGTGGGGCTCATATGAAAGGGATATTTCAAGTTTTTTTTTTCAAACTAAAGGTTTAGGGTTTAGGGTTTTCCTAATTAATCGATGCACAAATATCGATGAATCAAAGTAGTCATATGTTTTCCTAAATATGATTACAAATATGATGTAACTTATCAAATATAATCTCAAGATCAATGGCAAGGTGACTACGAATTACTAGATTAATCGACATGTATAATTGTGTAAATAATATATGAAATAGAGTTGATCATTAAATGGTTTTGCTTTTGAATGATTGATGTTTTAATGCTTTGATTTTATATCTTAATGTTTGTTATTTTAAAGGTTCTAAAGAATAGTCCTAAATGTACAACCTAGAGATAAACCTATAAGTTAGGACACCCTAGACATCACTAAATGTAAAAATTACTCGGAATGAGTGAAATGACATTTAGTAACATCTTAGAGCAACATGGTTAAAGGAGGGACTCACGGTAGAAAGCCAAGAGCCCCACTTATCTGATCAGATACAATCATTCGAGCCAAAAGCAGCGATGTCAAAGACGACTGAATAATTCGAGCCCAAATCCATCGAGCTAAAATGAGACGGATAGGCATATGAACCTACCACTATAAGAAAGCTAATTGTAAACAACCCACTTTTCTGTAGATCCTACTCGAGGGAGATTCAATTCCTCAATACCATTAACTATCCCACAAACACCCCAAATGTTCAAGGTCTTAATTATTCCTTGAGCCCCCCTTGTTAAGTAGTGATCTATCTATCAAGTTACGGTAATTCACCTCTGCCCAATACCCTAGCTTAGATCAGACGACGGGAGTTCCAAACATGAATTGAGAGTCGTAGTCATACCATCTCAACTGATCAACAATGTATAGCCGATCAAGTCATTATTGTCGACCCAAAGACAAACCCAGTCGACCTAGCAGACATTATAAAGCCAAACCCTAAAGTGCTCAGCCGATTGAGCTAGCTGAGCAATAAACTCATAAATATAAAATACCTTGAATATCATGTAACAAAGAAGGGATAGAAATCTAACTTTATATATTGTACCATCTCTCATTTAAATAGAAAGATCATTTTAATAATAGACAATATGTATTATTATTCATTATTATGCACACTTCTCTCTATCTCTGTTCCCTCGATGTGTGATTCACGGATCCTAAAATTTTGTTTATTAAAGAATGTCATATGAGACCTAAATGAAAAATTAAGGAAATAATCCCACCACTAAAACCGAAACACAATATAATTAGCTCTATTACAAGTCAATATCAACATCATTAATCTTATCTTATCATCTTAGCCACCATAATATGGACCCACCCAAGAATTTCTATGCACTTGCATTGATATTAATCAAACAAAAACCTTTTCAAAGAGAAATCATACAATTTGAATAATTTGATTGCACACCTCCCTCCGAGTAATATAAATTCAACAAATTTGACAAATTGAGAACATTCAACAATATATATATATATATCATTGCATTGCATTAATATTTCTAAATGTGGGCCCAAATTGCCTCGTGTATTTGCACTTAAATGAGGCGTAAAATGCAATTAATGTGACCCAAAATCTACCAATTATGATTTACACATCCAACCACCACAATTTCTATATCTTCCCATTGTGTTCCTTTCAAATCAATTAATTATAGAGGCCATTCAATTAGGCTTCCCCCCTTTCATAATTTAGGATGAGAAGCTGATTTTTATAAATGAAAACTATTATAAAATAATTGTAGATTTANTCTACCAATTATGATTTACACATCCAACCACCACAATTTCTATATCTTCCCATTGTGTTCCTTTCAAATCAACTAATTATAGAGGTCATCCAATTAGGCTTCCCCCTATTCATAATTGAGGATGAGAAGCTGATTTTTATAAATGAAATTGTAGATTTAAAAAAATATATTAAAATATAGCAATTTATTTGTTTGTTGTTGAAAAATAAATTTTAATATTTTTTAGTTGAATTAAAGTAATTATAAATATATACTTTATCTATACATTAAAAATAATTATTTCATTTTCAAACTCAAAATAGAGTAAAACGTATATATATCACTTTCAATAACTTTTTGAATATTTCATCATAGAAAAAATCAAACTAAATCGTTCCCAAAAAAATAAAATTAAAAAAAAAATACCAGAGTGGAAGATGATGAGAAAAAGCAAGGCAGATTAAGATAATAATCAAGTAATTAACTCGCTAATCCATTATATTAAACCAACTTACCCGGACAAAATCATCTCACCCCGCCCGGAGAGATCACACAAAACTAGACAATAACTTACATTAATAAGAAAAATAAAATATTAAAANAATCTAAGCCTTACTAGATCTAACCCAAACTTAAACCTGCACAATCTAAACCATCTTAGGTCTAAACTCAACTTAGACCTAACATAACCCAAACCATTCTAGGTCTAACCCAACTTAGACCAAACTCGGGTTAACTAGAATAAACTTGAATCATCCAGGCTAACCCGACCTAACTCGGGTTAACCCAAATCAATTTTAAAAATATAGCTAACTCAACCCAACTCGGATTAACCCAAATCAATTTGAGCAATCTGGGACAACCCGACCTAACTTGAATCAACTTGAATAATCTGGACTAACCCGACATAACTCATGTAAACCCAAATCAGCACAAACAATGCGGGCCAACCCGACCTAACTGGTTAACCCAAAATAACTTGAACCAACCGGGTTAACTTAACCTAACTCGGGTTAACCCAAATCAACTTGAGTCATCCAATAGCCCGATCTAACTCGGGTTAACCCAAATGAATTTAAACAAACTAGGTCAACCCAACCTAACTCAAGTTAACTAAAATCAAATTGAACCATCCGGCTAACCTGACTTAACTCTGCTCAACTCAAATCTATTTAAACAATTCGAGTTAACCAAACCTAACTAGGGCTAACCTAAATTAGCTTGAACAATTCGCCCTAACGTTACCTAACTCGGATTGACCCAAATCAATTTAAAAAATCCGGGCTTACCCGACCTAACTAGGGTTAACCTAAATCAACTTGAACTATTCGAGCTAACCCGACCAAACTCAGTTTACCCAAATTAACAGGAACAAATCGAGTAACCTGATCTAACCCGAGTATAACCCAAACCAATTCCAAAAAAAAAAATAATAATCCCAATTAACTCGACTCAACTCAAGTGAAACTAAATCAATCTAAACTCTCCTTGGGCTAACCCAACTTGATCTAGGTGGACTCAAACCAACTTCACAATTCGCCAAACTGAATTTAAGTCTAATCCAACTTAGACTTAATCCAACTAAATCAAGCTCAAGCCTAATCTAACCTATACTTGACTTAATCAGACTCAAGTCTAATCCAACTAAATCAAANTCATCGTTTTTAACAAAGACAACTAGACATTGGCGATCCTTTTCATAGTTTGATTACATTTGTTCCTAACTTTTGTGGTGTTTTATATATTGTATACAGACAAAAGTTGAATATGATGTAAACTAGTAATCCCACTCTCCCAGTTCTAAGAAAAGAGTGTACCTTTTTACTCACCCATTTTTTGTGGATTGATTCATTTTCTCTATGTCATGTAGTGTTTTCTCTGTCCTGGCTTTTTTTTTAGTAAAATACTCAGGTGCCTCATTTTACTACCTTTTTGTTATGTATATGTGTGATGGATCTTCGTGCAACACTAAAACGTTACATAATCACTCAACCATTCTAAATTTTCCGGCACCCAACAAAAATGAAATTTTTTTTTACTTACTGCAACAAAAATAAGGATGTGTTGAACAACTTTCATATTTTTGAAATATATTTCTCATTATGAAGCATTTCAAGTAGAATCAGTGGAAATTATTGTCATTAACATGATTTTCTCGTCGTTAATTATGTTTTAATTCTTCTTTAGATGACATTTGTATTAACTAAAAAAAAATAGTAGACATATTTACACAATTTTGTTTAAATGATTTGCAAATTACAACTCATGAATGTAATTAAGAACTAATCATAGATAATTAATAAAAAAGGAGCGCATTTTAGCTATCTATTAATTAGAAATTTTTAAGTTTAAGCCTTCCATGTTAAACAAATCAATTGCTAAAAACAAAAAATAATTATTGAAGGAACAATTTACTTATCTTTGGTGCAATTTGCATAGCACCCCATACATTTCCTATGTATTTACACTTCTAACATCTAAAATCTTTATATATATATATATATATATATATAT
>JXCR01138905.1:0-19490 GCA_002079205.1 Phalaenopsis hybrid cultivar | reverse complement strand
TTGTTGTTGCCTGTGTGAGGCATTTGATGAGACTTGCTGTTATGATGAGTTACAACTCGCACTTGGAGAATATTGTCGCTATCAGGCGAGGGACCATCTCAGCTTTGACTTGTCCTGGATTTACAGACGCAGCTTCACCTGTTGTTTCTTTGAGATTTGTGTCGATAGTGTATACAAGTATGTATGTTAGTCAAGATTTAATAGGATATTTTAATTAACCGGCTTAAGTTATATGTTCTCAAATGTGAAAAATTAGACGTTAGATATGCAAATACATAAAATGTGTGGTATCTATATAAATGTCACAAAAAAATTATATAGAAAATAAAGTGTGAATAAGTGATTAAAGAAAGAAATAAAGGGGAAGAGTAGAAGAAAGTAATGGAGAGAATAATGTCTAACAAGCATCGTTTCATTTCAATTAGGTGGTGATTCCATATACAGAGTACGTCGGTGGGATTTGAGTGGAAAAGAGAGAAAATTAAACATTAAGTTATTATGATAAAATTATATTATATTAGAGGACGTAGGGTCCTGAATGAATAGTTCATGAGTCCATACAATCATATAATTTGAGAAATACTTTATAAGGTAAGTGAAGGAGGTGGAAAGGAGTATATAATTTCATATTATGTGTCACTTTTTTTGATAGATCTCTCATATTTCCCACCCCCTCCCCTCCCCTTAGGACAACAAAAAAGAGAACATAATAGAAAATGATAAATCGTAAGCCTTATTGTACGTGGCCTGTTGAGACTTATCATTGATAAGGTATCATCGTGGTTGTCAGGCGACTCATAAAAGTACATGAACGATGTTGGGTTGGAATGTGCAAGCAAACTTGAAGGATTGTTCAAGGAAGTTGTTGGCGTGGCTTATTAAAACCGGCGAGTTTGGCGAGAGACGCGCATCAAATCCTTCAAAGAGGCAACGGGGCTTAAAGCTATACTTCAATGGATGTGATCAAGCGAATACAATTTGCATGATTGCATGCAGCAAGGCTTTAGGTGAATGGCAATTGGACTCAATCTTGGTGCGTGTCTACTTTTGAATAGTAATATATGTTGTAAACATCACAATAACACTTAAATATTTTAAGAAGAGTCGTGAAGAATATAAACCTTTGATGCGAAATATATGCTTAATATTTTTCAATAAAAAAACAACATTATGAGGTGCTTGCAATACTATTTTTAATTGAGGGCTTGAATTTAATTTATGCATGATAGAAAGAAAAAGGGCATCATAAGTTATGANAAATGTAAAAATTACTCGGAATGAGTGAAATGACATTTAGTAACATCTTAGAGCAACATGGTTAAAGGAGGGTCTCACGGTAGAAGGCCAGGAGCCTCACTTATCCGATCGGATACAACCATTTGAGCCAAAAGCAGCGAGGTCAAAGATGACAGAATAATTCGAGCCCAAATCCATCGAGCTAAAATGATAGTAAGAAAGCTAATTGTAAACAACCTACTTCTGTAGATCCTACTCGAGGGAGATTCAATTCCTCAATACCATTAACTATCCCACGAACACCCCAAAGGTTCAAGGTCTTAATTATTCCTTGAGCCCCCCTTGTTAAGGAGTGATATATCTATCAGGTTACGGTAATTCATCTCTGCCCAATAGCCTAGTTTCGATCAGGCGACAAGAGTTCCAACCATGAATTGAGAGTCGTAGTCATACCATCCCAACTGATCAACAATGTATACTCGATCAAGTCATTATTGTCGACCCAAAGACAAACCCAGTCGACCTAGCAGACCTTATAAAGCCAAACCCTAAAGTGCTCAGCCAATTGAGCTAGCTGAGCAATAAACTCATAAATATAAAATTCCTTGAATATCATGTAACAAAGAAGGGATAGAAATTNAGTGATTAAAGAAAGAAATAAAGGGGAAGAGTAGAAGAAAGTAATGGAGAGAATAATGTCTAACAAGCATCGTTTCATTTCAATTAGGTGATGATTCCATATACAGAGTACGTCGGTGGGATTCGAGCGGAAAAGAGAGAAAATTAAACATTAAGTTATTATGATAAAACTATATTATATTAGAGGACGTAGGGTCAAGAATGTATAGTTCGTGAGTCCATACAATCATATAATTTGAGAAATACTTTGTAAGGTAAGTGAAGGAGGTGGAAAGGAGTATATAATTTCATATTATGTGTCACTTTTTTTGATAGATCTCTCATATTTCCCACCCCCTCCCCTCCCCTTAGGACAACAAAAAAGAGAACATAATAGAAAATGATAAATCGTAAGCCATATTGTACGTGGCCTGTTGAGACTTATCACTGATAAGGTATCATCATGGTTGTCAGGCGACTCATAAAAGTACATGAACGATGATGGGTTGGAATGTGCAAGCAAACTTGAAGGATTGTTCAGGGAAGTTGTTGGCGTGGCTTATTAAAACCGACGAGTTTGGCGAGAGACGCGCATCAAATCCTTCAAAGAGGCAACGGGGCTTAAAGCTATACTTCAATGGATGTGATCAAGCGAATACAATTCGCATGATTGCATGCAGCAAGGCTTTAGGTGAATGGCAATTGGACTCAATCTGGGTGCGTGTCTACTTTTGAATAGTAATATATATTGTAAACATCACAATAACACTTAAATATTTTAAGAAGAGTCGTGAAGAATATAAACCCTTGATGCGAAATATATGCTTAATATTTTTCAATAAAAGAACAACATTATGAGGTGCGTGCAATATTATTTTTAATTGAGGGCTTGAATTTAATCTATGCATGATAGAAAGAAAAAGGGCATCATAAGTTATGAAAAATGACTCCAAATTGAAGCAATGGATAATATCAAAGTGAAATTTTTTACTCAATAAAACTTATACATACGAGAAAATATTATGTTTGGTAAACCGGACGTGCGAGCAATGGCATGAATCTTACCATGACGCCAGACCCACGGCATGGCACAATTCATGTCGTCATCCGCACGTCGATAAGACAAACATGCAAATGATTCTAAGCTTATTTTGAGTTGTTGAATTTATATTTGATCGTGTTCAATTTTTTTTAGCTTGAATTGATTAATATTGCCTTAACATTTTTATATTAATTTTGTATGATCTTTTTAAGACTGNTTGAATTGATTAATATTGCCTTAACATTTTTATATTAATTTTGTATGATCTTTTTAAGACTGTTTTTTTTTTTTAAGTCATTCGAGCTAATTTTGAGCAGAACATACATTAAAGTGAACAAAACAAATTTGAATTGAGACAAATGCATACACATTATACAAGCCATTGTCAACACGAATAATTTGAACGAGCTGAGCACGAACTTTGCACTCCTAAATAAATTAGCTAAATATAAAGTTATAAGGAGTTGTCCTCTATTAATTTTCAACATAAGGATTATCAAAATCCTTAAATTACATAAGAGACCAAGTAAACCTTTGAATCTCTTTTGAAATATACTTTTTACATACCCAATTAAAATGTGAAGTATAATAGTNCAACATAAGGATTATCAAAATCCTTAAATTACATAAGAGACCAAGTAAACCTTTGAATCTCTTTTGAAATATGCTTTTTACATACCCAATTAAAATGTGAAGTATAATAGCNGAGTTAGTGAGATTAAATGCTAAATCAATGAGATACCCTGCGAAAGAGTAAGAGATTGAATGCTTTAGAATGGATATTAACAAATATTTAAGCCATGAATATTTCAAAAAGACTTTTGAAAGATAATTTGAAAAGGAATACATGGATTATCAAGATGAGGATAAAATTCAAGATGAATTTATGGAAGTGAGTAAAGAGGATTTGGATTATGTTCAGGAAAAATTTGAAATGTTAGAACATACAAAAAGTAACAAGAATTTGATTTCATCTATTGAGAAACCTTCTGAACTAGAACTGAAAACAATTCCTACACATTTGAAGTATGCATTTTTAAGAAATTTATCTACATTACATGTTATAGTATTCTAAGAATTTACCGAAACATAAGAACAATAATTAATAGAAACTTTGAAAAGATATAAGAATGCCTTTGGATGGACATTAGCTGATATTAACGAAATCAGTCATTTAATTTGTATGCATAGAATTTTATTAGAAGATCAACATGAACCAAGAGCTGATCCTCAAAGGAGATTAAATCATATGATGAAAGAAGTTGTGAAGAAAGAAATTTAAAAATGGTTAGATGTTGGAATAATATATCATATTTCAGATAGTGCTTGGGTAAGTCTAATTCACTATGTTTCAAAAAAAGGAGGTGTGACTGTAGTGACAAATAAGCTAACGAATTAAAATCAACAAAATAAGTCACTGGATGAGGAATCTGCATAGATTATAGAAAATTAAATTCTACTACCAGGAAGGTTCGTTTTCCTTTACCCTTTTTGGACCAGATATTGGATAGATTGGCTAGGCACAAATATTTTTGTTTTCTAAATGGATATATTGGTTATCACCAAATACCTATTACTCCAGAGGATCAAGAGAAAACAATATTTACTAGTTCTTATGAAACTTTTGCTTTTCGGCGAATGTCTTTTGGATTATGTAATGCACCTACAATATTTTAAAAATGTATGATGTCAATTTTCAGTGATTTAATTGAAAAAGGGACTGAAGTCTTTATGGATGATTTTTCTGTATTTGGAACTTCATTTCAAATATTTCGAAATCATTTAGATAAAGTTTCGGAACGTTGTGAAAAGACTAATCTTGTATTGAACTAGGAAAAATATCAATTCATTATTGCAGAATGAATTGTGCTTGGACATAAAATTTAAGAAAATGACATGAAAGTAGATCCTGCAAAAATACAAGTTATATCAAAACTGTCTTCATCTACTTCAGTAAGAGGAGTTAGGAACTTTTTATGACATACTGGATTTTACAATAGATTTATTAAAGATTTTTTAAAAAATTATTAAGCTTTTTTGCAAACTTCTGGAAAAAGATACATATTTTGACTTAAATCAAGATTACATGAAAACCTTTGAAACTTTAAAGAAAAAATAAATCACTGTTTCTATAATTATTTCACCTAATTGAGAAAAACCTTTTGAATTAATGTGTGATGTTGGTGATTACGCAATTGGAGCTGTTTTAGTGCAGAGATATGATAAGATTTTTAAAATCATATACTATGTTAGTAAGACTTTTAATGATGCACAGATTACATACACAACCGCTGAAAGATAATTATTAGTTATTGTACATGCTTTTGATAAGTTTAAGTCAAATCTGATTTGAGGCAAATGTGTTGTGCATACTAACCATTCAGCTCTTAAATATTTGATACAAAAGAAGGATGCGAAACTAAAACTAACTAGATGGATACTTCTTATATAAGAGTTTTATTTTGTAGTAGTCGGTAGGAAAGTGATTGATAATCAAATTGCTGATCTTGTAAGAGCACAAATTTTATATATAAATGTGAGTTTTGTTTTGTTTGTGAAAGGTGTTAGGGTGATGTTTATTTATGCTTAGAAAGGTTTATTTGAGTTGAATAGAGCTTCAAGTAAAGCGGTAAGAGTAGATTTCCACAAAAACCAAAATCTGGAGAATTTAAGCTCTGACGCATGATGCACCAAAGTTTTGAACATGCCAAATAACCTAAAAAATCACAAAATTGCGCGAAGAAACTCCACTTTTGCTGCTTAAGTCATCTCCCTCCTCAAGACCTTGGTTTAGGGCATCACATTGTGGGCGAAAGAGAAGGATTCAGGGGCTAAAAACTATAGATTTCATCTTCACTTGATAAGAGCTTCACTTTAACTTAGAAATTTTTTATTTTCACCATGGATTTGGGAGATCAAAAAAATTGGGATTTTTTATGAAAAAGCTTGAAGAAAAATCATGGTGAAAAGTTTATTACCAAATTATCTTGCTTGAGAAGTTAGATTTTTTATTTAGTAATATTTTTGGACTTTATTTAAATTTTTGTAGAATTTTTAATGGCTCCCTGATTTAAAAGAGAAAGGCCGACCNAAAAAGATACATATTTTGACTTAAATCAAGATTACATGAAAACCTTTGAAACTTTAAAGAAAAAATAAATCATTGCTTCTATAATTATTTCACCTAATTGAGAAAAACCTTTTGAATTAATGTGTGATGTTCGTGATTACGCAATTGGAGTTGTTTTAGTGCAGAGATATGATAAGATTTTTAAAATCATATACTATGCTAGTAAGACTTTTAATGATGCACAGATTACATACACAACTGTTGAAAGATAATTATTAGTTATTGTGTATGCTTTTGATAAGTTTAAGTCAAATCTGATTTGAGGCAAATGTGTTGTGCATACTAACCATTCAGCTCTTAAATATTTGATACAAAAGAAGGATGCAAAACTAAAACTAATTAGATGGATACTTCTTATATAAGAGTTTTATTTTGTAGTAGTCAGTAGGAAAGTGATTGATAATCAAATTGCTGATCTTGTAAGAGCACAAATTTTATATATAAATGTGAGTTTTGTTTTGTTTGTGAAAGGTTTTAGGGTAATGTTTATTTATGCTTAGAAAGGTTTATTTGAGTTGAATAGAGGTTCAAGTAAAGCGGTAAGAGTAGATTTCCACAAAAACCAAAATCTGGAGAATTTAAGCTCTGACGCATGATGCACCAAAGTTTTGAACATGCCAGATAACCTAAAAAATCACAAAATTGCGCGTAGAAACTCCACTTTTGCTGCTTAAGTCATCTCCCACCTCAAGACCTTCGTTTAGGGCATCACATTATGGGCGAAAGAGAAGGATTCAGAGGCTAAAAACTATAGATTTCANGGCTAAAAACTATAGATTTCATCTTCACTTGATAAGAGCTTCACTTTAACTTAGAAATTTTTTATTTTCACCATGGATTTGGGAGATCAAAAAAATTGGGATTTTTTATGAAAAAGCTTGAAGAAAAATCATGGTGAAAAGTTTATTACCAAATTATCTTGCTTGAGAAGTTAGATTTTTTATTTAGTAATATTTTTGGACTTTATATTTAAATTTTTGTAGAATTTTTAATGGCTCCCTGATTTAAAAGAGAAAGGCCGACGGAGGACTTTGATGAATGAAGATTTGTTAGTTTTAAAGCTCAACATAGTTATAATACTCAAATGGAGACTAGAAGAATGATCCAAGAATGGGCGTTTGCAAACCTGGGTGGCGAGATCGAGAGACTGATTCTTACTAGGAACTGGGAAAGATTCTGCTACTTCACCGTCGTAGCAATTTTCTCGATGGTACGGGAGTTTTATGCAAACCTGATGTTCACTGCTGAAGATCACATCTTGGTGAGAGGTTAGCAGGTCGAATTTACTTCTAAAAGGATCAATTCTTTATGGGCTAAGGAACGTAGTTAATGATGAATACGTTGCATTCGTGATGACTGATTCATCATTGAAGGAAGTGCTTGCATTTTTTACTGATGGAAAAGGAGAGTGGAAGAATAAGAATAACAAGATAATTAATTTCCATGCTTCCATGTTGACTATTTAGTCAAAATTATGGCACGACTTCATTTCTGTCAGACTGTTATCAACAAATTATTTAGGTGATGTTACAAAAGACAGAGTTGTACTAAACTATTGCATTCAGAACATGAAGGCAATAGATATTGGTGCACTTATAGTTCAGCATGCTTAGAGTATTGTTGGTAGTTCTACAGCTGGAGGTTTGGGATATCCCTTCCTAATTTTCACTCTATGANGCTGAAGATCACATCTTGGTGAGAGGTTAGCAGGTCGAATTTACTTCTAAAAGGATCAATTCTTTATGGGCTGAGGAACGTAGTTTATGATGAATATGTTGCATTCGTGATGACTGATTCGTCACTGAAGGAAGTGCTTGCATTTTTTACTGATGTAAAAGGAGAGTGGAAGAATAAGAATAACAAGATAATTAATTTCCATGCTTCCATGTTGACTATTTAGTCAAAATTATGGCACCACATCATTTTTGTCAGACTGTTATCAACAAATCATTTAGGTGTTGTTACAAAAGACAGAGTTGTGCTAAACTATTGCATTCAGAACATGAAGGCAATAGATGTCGGCGCACTTATAGTTCAACATGCTTAGAGTATTGTTGGTAGTTCTACAACTGGAGGTTTGGGATATCCTTCCCTAATTTTCACTCTATGTNTAAACTCATATGCCATTGCTTTTCTCCAGTTGTAATGTTAAGATGTTTGTTTCTATGTAGTTGGTGTAATGTCAGCCTCAGTAATGTGTTGAAGGTTTAAACTTTATTTTGGTTTTAAAGTTCCAATTTGTGACCATGTAACCATATGATGCTTCTTTTGTGCAGGTGTAGGAGAAGACGTGGGCGGTGTGGGTGAGAAGGAGTAAGAAAGGGAAGTGGGCTTTTGGTTGAGGGTAAATCGGTGGGGGAAGGTGTTGTTGGGAGGAAGATTGGGGTGGGACACTTGTGGAAAGTTTAGAAACAATAGAAAGTAGTAAAGAAGGAGGGAAAATGGTGGGAGTTAGGGAAAATATTGAAGGAGAAGAAGATAGAAGAAAATTCTGATAGAGAAAGTTATTTTTCCAAAAAATAACATGACAAGATATAATAGTTTGGTTATTTTGAACATCGTAGCATTTATATCCTTTGTGGTGTAAGTCGTAGCCTATAAAAATGTGTTGCCGTCAAATTTTTAAGTCAAATATGTAGGGTGTCCACTCGACTAGGTCGGGATGATTCACAACTCATTCATAGCATCCCGTAGCTCAAGGCACCTATCTCAGACCTCTGGTACATGTTCAAGGCATGAAACCAAGGTCTGCAATAATTCATCTATCCTGGGAGAATCTGTCATTGAGCTGGCCTACTTAAGATATTGGACATGTTTGATGTCCATTATGGTGTACAGAGGTCCCTTTGTATCCATTCGGAGTCTCCCCAAGGTTAAGAGAAGTCATGCAACCCTCCTACATGTGCTACGGAAAAAATAGTGCTTGGAACGCCTTACATGTACAGTGGTTCAAAGCGTCTGTTACTGACAAATTCTTTGATCAATGAATAAGCAAAATACTCATTTTTGAATTTAGCTTTCAAATTGAGAAAATCCTCTGTCGAGCTCTCTCAATGTAAATCAGGGTTTTCAAGACTAGACCAGCGCCTAGCCCTGGGTGCCTGGGAGCCCAAAATGCCCTCCCAGACATCTGAAATCAAGTTCATGGAATTCTGGCGTCATACTGGGCGCCTAGACTCCCCAAATGCTCAAAAAAAGGCCGTCTTCTCAAGAGATGAGAAATTATCATTTTCATGGCTCAATATTTGATGGTTTTTTTAGGCCAATATGACCCCGGTGCACGCCCCAATGAACCAAAATGACAGAATTACCTTGGGCATTGGGGGATTTTCTTGGGGGAAGGAAAAAGTGAGCCATCATGCCACTTTTGGAAGCATCCATGAGCCTTCATTAGCCCATTTTTGGCATAAACAAAGGGTATTTTTGGGAGTTGGCTTGGATGGCTGATTTTATCCTTGGCTAATCCCAGATTTTTCCCATCTCCACTCATTTCTTCAAATTTTTGGGCTATTAGTGAGTGTTTGAGAGGGCAAGGGAGGGCTCCATCTTCCTCATCAAGAAGCTTAGAGTTTTATTGGAGTTTAGAGCTTGGAGCAAAATAAAAAATAAAAAAGACTCTTCATGTTCCCCAAAGAGAAGCTCAAAGGAGTTAGTCATATTCCAACTTCTTCTTCAGCATTTTCTCCTTCTTCGGCGAACTCTTTGAGGAGCATGACTAGGAGAGTTTCATCCTAGCTTAGAGGAAGAAGGATTTTAGTGAGCTTGTGGTCTCTCTGGCAAGGAGTGCGTCATCCTACATTGAAGAAGGACTACTCTAACAAACTTTTAGAGTGATCTCTCTAGCAAGGAGAGCTTCCTCATTTCTTTGGGGAAAGACTTGTGTGGAATTCTCTCCTACCGTTATGAGAGCTTTATCTTATAAGAAGAATCACATCTACAACCTACGTGTTGGTGAGATTCCTAAAGCCCCTTTGCCTTTTCTTTCTTAGCCAACCCTAGGAATTGATTTCGCTAGGTGGTTGTGGGTTTGGTTGCCTACACGAGACAGGTCTAATCAACCACCCGGTATCTTCTGGCTCAATCGATCTCCCGTTATCGTACGGTCTGATTGACAGAACGATACCAGTCGGCCCGACCACACGCCTCTTGATTAGCCAGTTTTGTGTTATCATCATAGGTTCGATCTCCCATGCTAGGCAAGTTGGTCAGTTGACACTAGTCGACACGGCCATATGCCTATTGATTGGTTGTTTATTTCTTAGAGGAAGCCTTAAGTTATGAAGCACATTCATAGCCAATTCCTTTGCAAATTCGAGTGAATTCCAGTTACAAGCCTTAGCCCCAATCGTAGAGGGTCAAAATCCCAATTTCTCACAACTTTGGCGCTTTTCAACCTTTCTTGGAGGGGTTGGAATAGTTGATCTTGAAGAATGGGAAAAACTTTGTAGCTAAACCATTTTACAGGATAGTGGAGCGGTTGTAGGATGAAAAAAGCTTAGCTCCTCCCGCCATAAATGGCTCATATGAGTTGCATGTTAACCCATGCTAACACTTTTTCTGCAGCTTGAAATGTATTTGATAGAGTTCAGCATTGAGTCTGTATAGGAACTAAGGTACAGGCATGGGCTCCGAGACACACCACTCATCAAGCCACGTGATGAGGGATATGGAGCAACAACTCATGTCATGTACTTTAAGTCCTAATCAGCATGCTCGTGTCCACAAATTAGCATTTGNGTGTGTGTGTGTGTGTGTGTGTGTGTATTTATATAAACACATAGTATTGGCCGTAATTTTCTTCTTTGGACAATGCCCCACAATATTCTTATTATAAATTTTTGTATTCAAATAATGTAATATTTAATATTATTTCAATATTTTTTATGAAAATAAATATTCTAAATCTTATTATAATGTGGACATTCAATCAAGATGATCAACACACCATGTGCTTCTCCTTAAAAAAGCCAAGCACTAGTGTCTTATTATAATAAAATCATGTTAATGTTCCATTGTTATGTGCATATGTCCATTCCTTATAATGTTCAAGAGCTATTTAAGCTATATATATGAGAGAGAGAGAGAGAGAGAGAGAGAGAGAGAGAGAGTTTTACATACATTTAAACCTTTCTATTTATATATTTAACATCTAAACCTTCATATCTACATTTATAATATTTTGATGTCATGAAACTAATTAAAAAAATGTGTACCTCACTTTTGAAAGGTAATGATAATAGTCATAGTCTTGATGTAATATTAGAGATTTGAGTGTTATGTATATAAATACGAAAGTCTAGGTGTTACTGTTATATATATATATATAGCTAGCTAAGCTCTACGACATTGTTGATGTAGGCTCGTATAGTTTGCTCCCCAATTACAATAATTGCATGGCTACCTAGATATTATGTTGATAAGATAGAAAGGGTGTAAACGTGTAAATGAAGCTTCAATTAGGGGTAATTAATTTCAATTTAATTACTATTAAAAAATAATTGAAACTTACATTTTGAAAAAATGAGTTCAATCATTGATTTGCTTGAATTTTAATTGAATTGAATCTCATTCTTCAACTTAGAAGAGGTAATGGTGTTAAAAGTTATTAATGAGTACATTGTAGTAAAAATTAGTGGGGTGGATCAAAACCTTGTTTGTAATGGTGTTAAAAGTTATTAAAAGTGGGGGACAATTCAACATTATTAGTGAGCACATTGTTGTTAAAATTGCTAATAATATGATTAAACTAATTAGGGGCATTTACATAGCTTTGTGCAGACTTCTCCTAGGTTTGACTTTGAGGGATTATTGCTTAATTTTTTTGTGAATTAAGGGCTGACAATATCAAAAATCTTCTCTTATGATCCAATAAGTTATAGTCCATATGTTGTTGCAGAGCAAGTGGAAGCATTGTCATGTATAAGTTGTTTGAAGGCTCGCACTTGCTCCAATAACTTGACGATGTCCTATTAAGTATAGATCAACTTTAAATTTATAGGCTTGTTTAATTTTTATTCTTACAACATATGAGGAATGTCAACTATTGCCTAATTATCCCTTATAATGTTAAACAATATATAAAATATTCATATATCTCAATATTACAATTTTCATATTACCCATTAGAAAAATTATATCAACATATCTCTCAGCACGCGTGCGCATAGACACAAATATACCTATATATATCAACCATTTGTCCCAAAGTCGAACGGAGTTATAAGGTTTCTCAAGTTACAAAATCAACGTGTGGATAAATTTGTTGCAAGGAACGAGAAGTGAATGATAGTGGTACAAGTCAATGGTGGACGACGGTGACCTGCAGTGGTCGATGGTGGTCAAGGAAGGCTCTTTTTCAAAGCTTCAAGCTCTTCCTCACGCCTCAAGTCCTCCTCCCTTCATAAGAGATATTGGGTTCTATTTATAGAGTTCTGGGTGCAATTAGTGCTGGAATATGAATCACTTTGATCGGATGGTCCCGAGTGCTTCCTTTGATAATACAACATTTGATGGACATTGGAGTGTCTTAACGATGTCAAAATTGAGTGATCTTGAGTTCATTGGATTTGTCTTGTCAAGATATTCAATTCGACTATGAACTCGTTGGATTTGGTACCTGTTTGACATTCTAAATGTGTCTGTAAAACTTTTGAATATACTTTAACGTCTCGATTAGGGCTTGATTTGGTTCTGTTGGGTTCATCTCGTTGAGCCAGTCACGTAGACTATAAGTTTGCTGAAATCGAACATTTGTATTACTTTTTATCAAGATTTGAAAATTTTTTGCTCAAAAGATTGCTTCGAGATGTGTGATGCCTCGAGATTCATGTCAGATGTTGGAAATTTGCTGATGACATATCAAGAAGAAGCATGCTAATTATTCCATCCACAATGTTAAGAGGTTTATCTCGCTCAATTTATGATGGTGCATGTTATTATTTTGAATTTCTTAGCTAACAATTTCAACCATTAATTCATGCAACNATATATATATATATAGCTAAGCTCTACGACATTGTTGATGTAGGCTCGTATGATTTGCTCCCCAATTACAATAATTGCATAAGATAGAAAGAGTGTAAAAGTGTAAATGAAGCTTCAATTAGGGGCAATTAATTTCAATTTAATTAGTGTTAAAAAATAATTGAAACTTACATTTGAAAAAATGAGGTTAATTATTGATTTGCTTGAATTTTAATTGAATTGAATCTCATTGTTCAACTTAGAAGAGGGAAGGATGGGGCATCAATAGTGAGTACATTGTAGTAAAAATTAGTGGGGTGAATCAAAACCTTGTTTGTAGTGGTGTTAAAAGTTATTAAAAGTGGGGGACAATTCAACATTAATAGTGAGCACATTGTTGTTAAAATTGCTAATAATATAATTAAACTAATTAGGGGCATTTACATAGATTTGTGCAGACTTCTCCTAGGTTTGACTTTGAGGGATTCTTGCTTAATTTTTTGTGAATTAAGGGCCGACAATATCATAAACCTTCTCTTATGATCCAATAAGTTATAGTCCATATGTTGTTGCAGAGCAAGTGGAAGCATTGTCATGTATAAGTTGTTTGAAGGCTCACACTTGCTCCAATAACTTGGTGATGTCCTATTAAGTATAGATCAACTTTCAATCTATGAGGAATGTCAACTATTGAGGAATGTTTAATTTTTATTTTAGAATATGATGGAAAAGCTTGAAGGGTGGGAAATTTTATTCTTACAACATATGAGGAATGTCAACTATTGCCTAATTATCCCTTATAATGTTAAACAATATATAAAATATTCATATATCTCAACATTACAGTTTTCATATTACCGATTAGAAAAAAATATATCAACATATCTCTCAGCACGGGAGCGCATAGACACAAATATATCTATATATTCATGCATGCTAACAATTTTAGCATTCTCGAAAGGGCATTCACAAATTGATTTTGAGTTTAAATAAGGCACACATATATAATTGTCTATTTTGATAAGAATTCTTTCAATTGATTTTACAATTTAATTAAAATAGTTTCCATTTGTTAATTTGTCAATTGACTCTATTATGGAACCTCACTTGTGGTCATTTGACTTTGACACCAATTTTGGTGTATGAGCTCTTAAAATCTAAGCCTAACAAATACAATCTAAGATAGAATGTATAGTGAAACAAGTGAAAAGTCATATTTATAGGTTACAAACTAGCAACTTTAACAAATTTTAATCGACTTCGATGAGAAAGAAGAAACACATTTATTTTATTTCAAATAATGATACAATAATCAATAAAATATGAAAAAGCATAAAAATTCTCCAACATAAATTAATATTAATAATAACATTTAGGAGTGATGTGTGCTAGAAAATTCACGGCTGTAGAGTAATATATTATCGTTTTAGTATGATACAAAGATTAAACACACACTCAGAAGAGAGAAAATAACTAGTAATGACACCAAAAATTTTTATGTGAAAACCCGTAAAAGTAAAAATCACGGTGTCCAACCAGTTGAAGAGTTACACTATTTAATGAGAATTACAATCGCAACTATTTGTCCCAAAGTCGAACAGAGTTATAAGGTTTCTCAAGTTACAAAATCAACGTGTGGATAAATTTGTTGCAAAGAACGAGAAGTGAATGATAGTGGTCGGCGATGCAAAGTAAGTGGTGGACGACGGCGACCTGCAGTGGTCGATGGTGGTGAAGGTAGGCTCTTTTTCAAAGCTTCAATCTCTTCCTCATGCCTCAAGTCCTCCTCCCTTCATGAGAGAGGTGGGGTTCTATTTATAGAGTTTTGGATGCAATTAATGCTGGAATATGAATTACTTTTATTGGATAGTCCCGGGAGCTTCCTTTGATAATACAACATTTGATGGATATTGGAGTGTCTTAACGATGTAAGAATTGAGTGATCTTGAGTTCATTGGATTTGTCTTGTCGAGATATTCAATTCGACTATGAATTCATTGGATTTGGTACATGTTTGACCTTCTAAATGTGTATGTAAAACTTTTGAATATGCTTTAATGTCTTGATTAGGGCTTGATTTGGTTCTGACTGGACCAATTTCGGTAATATTGGGTCCATCTCGTCGAGCCAATCACGTTGACTGTAAGTTGCTGAAATCGAACTTCTGTATGACTTTTTATCAACATTTGAATATTTTTTGCTCAAAAGATTGCTTCGAGATATATGTGATGCCTCTAGATTCATGTCAGATGTTGGAAATTTGCTGATGACATATCAAGGAGAAGCATGCTAATTATTCCATCCACAATGTTAAGAGGTTTATCTCGCACAATTTATGATGGTGCATGTTATTATTTTGAATTCTTAGCTAACAATTTCAACCATTAATTCATGCAACTACCAACTACCACGCGCGCGCGGGCACGCACACACACATACACATACAAATATATATATATATATATATATATATATAAATTCATAACTTATAAGCTCTGATTTCAACAAAAACATTAACTAAGCATCTCAACAATACAAGCCTAATGATACTGAAAGTGATCCAATCCAAGTCCAAGTAAGCCCATATCAATCACTTGAACTGTAGTTGGTGCCTCTGAGTGTTAATTAAAAATTTTGCATGCTTATTGTCAAATTGAGCGGCTCGATAGGAGGAATCCAAGAGTATGAAATCAATTAACTATGAGATTGTTAAGGATCAAGGGAATCAACTTGGATCATTCGACAGATTGCTTAGAGAGTCTAACTACCACCAAAATGGCCCTCTTATAAACCATTAAAAATCTCTCATTCTCCACTTGCAGGGGGAGGAGAAGAAAAGAACAAGTTGACAACTAAAGCATTGCCCGTGAAAAGAAATACAAGTGAACAACCACCAATCATTATCGACCACCACCAACAACAAATGCAGCCAACGACGATTATTGTAACCAACAACTATAACTTTCTTCGCCAACTATCACTGTTGTAGACACCATCTATAATATTTATAGCATTATCGACCACCACCAACAACTAATGCAGCCAACGACGATTATTGTAACCAACAACTATAACTTTCTTCGCCAACTAACACTATTGTAGACACCATCTATAATATTTATAGCATTATCGACCACCACCAACAACTAATGCAGCCAACGACAATTATTGTAACCAACAACTATAACTTTCTTCGCCAACTATCACTATTGTAGACACCATCTATTATATTTATAGCAAATTATGGCTATTATAGCCACTCACTACACTTGTTGTAGTCTAACAAGGGCTTTTGATAGCCAACTACTAATATTATAACCACCTACTACAATAATTGTGACCTAACTAGGACTGTTGTGATCAAACTACATCTGTTGTAGTCCAAATTACACTGACTCAATTCTGTTCTCCATTAAGTAGCATTCAAACAATCAAGCTTAGGAAATCTGTTGCAGTTAGCAGTAAATGGATTAATAGCCCCTAGTACAAGATAATTCAACCAATGAATAATACAGAAAAACTTTGCGAGCTCACGGGATACCAAACTATGGAGTAGCAGTTTTAAGGGAAATCATGGCTAATAAGCCATGGAGTAGAGTTCCTGTTTCTGATATGGGGTCATATGTAATAATTAAACAAAAAATATATTTTTTTTTAAAGATGTGCAATAAAGTGGAAAAATATGTCATGATGTGTGAGAATTCATGCTATAATTTGCCATTTATCTCCTTTTATGGTCAGGATGCTTGAAGATTTAAATGTGATCCAATTTTATCTCCTCTTATGGTTAATTTAGGAAGATTTAAATACATGTCATTCTATTTCTTTGTATTTAGATATCTAACACCTAAACTTCTATGCATGAAAAGGTGTAATTCATCTTTTACAAATTAAAATAGTGATATTTTTTATGTAATGTGCAAGATTTGGGCGGTATAAATGTAAAAAATAAATTTAGAAGCTAACAAGTTAGCAGAAATACTGGTACTCAAATTCATTTTCAGCTGAAGAGTACAAATGCATCAATTGTTTGATTTTTCTACACCAATATATTATTCAACTATATGAGTTTGGACTAAATACTCTTATGCATCTCAACAATCTCTCCTCCCCCTCTAATGAGATTTGTTCACACCATCACTCCCCTCAAACAAAAGCTCTTAAACCTTATCAAATATCAAGCACCAAATCTATCTTCCCCTATCTTATCAAAGAAACAAAGGCTCATGAAAGATATAGGCGTAGCACAGCCATGCATTGACAAAATAACAAAAAAAATTTAAAAATTGCAGTTAGGAACCAACATTATCTGCTTTCATTTATCTCACCAGTACTTGAAACAATTAGTTTATACATATTTTAGATTAAAAAAAATAATCATTAACAAACACAAACAAAATACAAATAATTAAAATATATCTAAGCATAGTCACAAATTTCATAAAATGGCAGTGAGACCAGCAAAGCTTTATGGCGCAGAATAAGGCCTTTATAAGAGAGACATAAAACTAAGTTCAACTGTTGCTGAAATGAGAATCCTTTGGTGGATGAGCGTTTTGGCACTTTGAGAGAGTGCCAAAATGCAAAAAGTATGTATTCGTGAAAGGCTTGGTGTGGCTACAGTGGCATCTAGTTAGATCGCATTAAACGTCAATCATTTGATGATCCAGTTAGTAGAGTAGATGTTTTAGATTTGACTAATGTTAATAAAGGTGGAGGTAGACCTAAAAGACTTGGCAAATTGTATAAGAATCATCATAATTTATAAGGATTAAATGAAAATATTAATGTTAATAAAGGTGGAGGTAGACCTAAAAGACTTGGGCAAATTGTATAAAAATCATCATAATTTATAAGGATTAAATGAAAATATGACACTCATAGGACAAAAATGAAGAAAAATTATTCATGCAGCAGACCACACCTAGTGGGACAAAGGCTTGTTGTTGTTGTTGTTGTTGTTGTATGCTCACAAATTTCGAAGAAGCTCACCGGTAGGAGAATCAACAATCATAAAAGTATTCAAAAAATAGAAATAACTATATCTAAAAATCTCTGAAAAACAGCTTGTAATTTGTAATCATAAATCAAGATTTCATAAATGAAGTATAAGAACACATAGATTTTTGAAGATTTCTCTTATTAAATGGAAATCATATCAAGCATTAGTTCTTCATTCAGAACCGATTTGGTATAAAGAAAAGACTTCCCTTTAAGCAGAACANAATCCACTCGTGCGGAGGAACCCTGTCTTCATCTTCACCTTCTTCATCTTCCCTTTCGCTGTTACTGAATATGTTAGACCAGTTGGGAATTGCAACTGGTGCGGATTGCTGAATCAGTGCTGCACTGCTCCTCCCTTCCCCGACTGTTTTAGTTGTTTTTGGTATCTTACTGTAACTTAATTGATTAATTAACAAATTCGATTATAGTGAAAAATAAAAGTTAATAATTTTGCAGTACCTCGAAGCAGGGGAGCCTTTCATCGACAGGAAAAAGGAGGCATCTTTGAGCTTCCTGGTCTTCAATTTATCGTCTTTAGTTTCTCTCGCCATAGCCCAGACCTCCTCTTCATCAAATTCGTCCGCCATGACAAGAGAAGCTGAACAAAATCGGATCTTGAAAGATTGAATGGATAATCCTGCGGAGGAGCTCCCAAGGCATGGGACTTTAATACAGCGGAGCTTAAAAAAAAGGGTTTTGGGGCTGATATACAGAGACCGAGGAGTGAGAATATCTATGTACAACTGTTATCCTTATCTGTAGAAAACGAGGACAGAGAGAGCCGGGCAGGAGGTGTTGAATCTCTGAATAGAGGATTCAAGCGATTGGCTAATGTATATTTGAAATTCGTGAAGATGATGGAGAGCGAGAGGAAATGGACTCTCCTGACTTCTCTCTGTTCATCTATCTGAGGTCTCTCTGTGTTCTCTTTTTTGAAAGAGGAGAAGTGTTATTTTCACCANAGAGGATTCAAGCGATTGGCTAATGTATATTTGAAATTCGTGAAGATGATGGAGAGCGAGAGGAAATGGACTGTCTCCTGACTTCTCTCTGTTCATCTATCTGAGGTCTCTCTGTGTTCTCTTTTTTGAAAGAGAAGTGTTATTTTCACCGCCTTTTAAGTCAGGTCCACCAATTTTTTATATTTTCACCTGCATTCCTGTATAGATAAATAATTGTATTTGTAGCGTTCAATATCCTTGGATGTAACAAGTATCTATTAAGATTAGTGTTTATATGTAGATTTTTAATAATAGAAAATTAAATACAAAATTTTGATATAATTATCAAATATTTGTCAATTAAAATAGTATTTTTCATTTGCTATGGTAGGATCCCAAATTGTGTTTTGAACATGTTTTAAGAGTTTAAGTCGAGAGAATGAGAGAATGAGATGAACCAAGAGTTATTGTGAAGAGCATCGATGAGTCTAAATGAGTTGTTTCCCTCTTGTCGTCATTTTGTATTTTATTTATAAGAACGTACTTTGTACAATTA
>JXCR01138904.1:144062-164865 GCA_002079205.1 Phalaenopsis hybrid cultivar | reverse complement strand
AAAATATTGTGTGCGGAGTCTGGACATAATTCTACATCCAGACTCCAATGAAAAATTACCACGTGTACATATATAATTTTAATTATTTTGATAAAAAAAAGGTGAACTTTACCCGACAAAGGCACATAATATCACCGCAGTATCGCATTTGAAACAGGATAAACTCTTGCTTTTTGGAGAAATTATTGCATACGGACACCACATGCATCTCTGCATGCGGTGTCCGATCCTGACCGTAGATCACAGTGATCTACGGTCAGGATTATTTCCATTTTAAAAAATAATAATAAAGTTTAGGTGGGGCCCACCGAAATACATCCGGACCGTAAATCAGGTGATTTACGGTCCGGATCGGATGTCCGATCCGTATGGAATAATTTTTCGGCTTTTTGGGGTTTCGTCCACTCATGTATTTTCACCTTCCTTATTTCCTTATTTATGGAAGCTCCTCATTTGGATTTAAGACAAACATGCTATTTCTTCCGGAACTGATCATTTTAGCCGTCGTTAGTAGCTCGACATTGCTTCTTCTTTAACATCACAATTTTACATAATGCTATTTCAGCCTGTTGGTAAAATATGTTCATTATAACATCTTATGCAACAAAAGGGTCATATTTGCATGTAATAAAACTTGCTCATACAACAAAATGGTCATCGCCACTAAATTTTGTATTTAAAATCTAATGCCTAATTTTTTGTCTTTCGATGCCTACAATCATTCACGTTAGAAGCAATATCACCTCCCATATTATGCATTTGAACGTTATTTCTTTTTATTTGTTTGAAGACAACTGTTGTGAGATATGTACTTCCTGGCATAGAAATGAGACGAAAAAGAGCACAAGCAAACACAGATCGTTTACGTGGTTCGATCCAACTGGATCTACGTCCACGGGAGGGAATCAATCAAATATTTCACTAAGGCAAAAGAAATAGAGAATACATAGCTTATACATAGAGATGAGCCCTCATCTTCCTTCTATGACCTTCCTCTCAAACGACACCTTGATACAAGGCCTCAAGATGCTCTCCTCCTCGTCTAATCTATAGCTATTCTCTCCTCCTTTGTGGTAGCTTAAGATCTCTTCTCCCTTGCTCTCCTAGGCCTTACACCCTCTCTATTTATAGAAGCAAGAGAGTGGTAGGTGGGAGGTAGGTGGCCGGTAGGTGGCAGGTAGGAGGGCGGTAGGTGAGATGATGGTAGGTGGCGGTGCCACATTACAAAATTGCCCTTTTACCTTAGTTCATTAATTGGGGGTCAAAATAATAACAACGTTATTGTGCTGCATAAATTTATTCAATACAACAAGGTTGTAATGGTTCCAAAATAAGTTATTTGAATGAAATAGATCATAACATAAATGACATTTAAGTGGTTCCAAACAATGCACACAATAAAACCTACCAATGGCTTCTACTCCCCGATTTCAGTCTTGATGTGCGTGTCTGCAGCTCTTCATCGCAGCAGTTATCTTTCGTTTTTAGGGTTTCAAAACTTTTATTGTTTTATTGCTTCCTCTGTGTAGCTTATTTTATAAAAGTAAATATCGTGCAAACTCAAATCGGGGTGGGCCTACGTGACAATTTTTCATCGGACGTCTGAACTCTGCACGTAATATTTTTCACGACTCAATTTAATCCAAATTTGTCGAGAGAATAAGGAGCATCCAAATAAGTAGATTAGAGGAGGGCAAATATGTATTTCACTTCACTTTGGGCCGTTTAGTTGCTATTTATAAAATTTCTATATACTCGATAATAAACTATAAAGAGATTTACATGACATTTCCACCGACAAAGAGGATAGCCCGTTGATCTAACATGCCAAAATTTAGTTAGTGATAACATACAAATGGAAGATTTACATACATACCACTCAATTCCTATATATTTACAAATTTGAAGCCAAGAAACTATAATTTTTACATATATGTCACGTTCGTATGCAAAGTTGCATTCAAATTAAGATAGTAGTATATTTTTATGTGGTATAAATGTAAAGATAAAGTTTAGATGTTGGATATGTAAATCCATAGGAAAGAGGCGGTATGTATGTGAATGCCCAAAAAATAAAAATTGCAGTGTTAAATTTCAATTTGGCTTGGAGGCACACTTAAGGGATTAGAGCATTCGACCCAAGAGAAAATGAGAGAGAGAGAGAGAGAGAAGTGCACAAACAACTTACCTCTCTTGGGCAAAGTGGGGTATTCCTGGGCTCTTGTGACACTATTTATATAATCAAATAATTTTGTGCATGGAGAGTGTGAAGAGCCGAAAGTTCCTTATTGTAAGATAAATGAGAGAAGAGTGAGGCCAAAAATCCCACTATATGAAAAGCCACGTCTATTTATGGCAGGGGGAAATCAATGAAGAAAAATTACAAGTTGCATAGGCTATTCTAGTAATTATATCCTCGTGAGTCTGGGGTATTGTTGTCCTTTGGTCGGTTGATTGAGACTGAAAAGGAGAGTTGATTGATGTTGCCAGTTGATCTTTTGATGGGGACCATCCATCTGTCGGTCCTTCAAGTTTAAGTGACCGGTTGAATTTTTGAAGACAGTCGGCGAGGATGATTTGGCCGACCAATATTAGTCGGACGGATGCGAATCAATCTTTGAGAATTGGTATGAGACCACCTTAAATGGAATAAGACATCATTTTCTCGATCAGATTCAGTGGTAAATGTGAGTCCCTGTGCGTTTTACCATGAGTTCGTTCTTTTGATTAGTCTTAAGGTGGATGTGAGCCATTGAGCTTTTTCCCTTAAGCTAATCATTTTCATTTTTTCCTTTACTGGATTCAAGATATTTTGTTCTTTGAAGAAACTGTTATCCACAATTTCGTTCCAAACAATCTTTCAACTTTCCTTAGGCTTCTGTTGCCTAAGATTCCATATGAAAATCTTTTATGGTTTTCATTTTAAATTTCTAAGAGAAAAAATTGAAACAGACAAATTAAAAATTGAAATTCCAGAATTGATCTTTTCCTTGGAAATTTTTTGCTTAAGATTCCTATTTTATTCCAATTTGATTCAAATTCAATATATGTTTTGTTTTAAGTATTGTTACTATAACATTCCTTTGGATCTTGTTGATCATTTTGGTTAATGTCAATACATGCAATGTATTTGTCCAATATAATAAACTTATTGGAGGTCCATTTGTGGACCTCATTTTTATGAGATCTGTCTCTTTCTCCCTCTAGAACTTAAGGTTTAGTCGTAGTATTTCCTAGTGGCTTTTCCCAACGGACTATTAATAAGATTCACACTGATTAGAAATTGAACCATTTTTTGACTCGTAGTGCTTTCGTGTATTTGACCTTGAATCTTCAACCTTTGGTTGAGTTTATTAAGGTCAATTTATTGAAGCTCTAGTTGAGTTCCTATAGGACTGAATTGCCCTAAGCAACCCTTTGACCCTGGAGACTTGGATCTTCCAAGTGGATCTTTCCTTGGTGCACATCACTCACCTTTACTCACTTTGAATGATTCCGCTTTTTAAATTTTGAGAGCTCATTTGATTAAGGAGATCACACCAAATTAAAAGGAGGCTAATACTGTACTAACATAAATAAAATAATAAAACCAAACAAAATTGCTTTAAGTTTTCAAAAAAAAAATTATGAAGACAATTAAATTAAATTGAAATTGAAATTAACATAATTGTAATTCTATACATAAAAATTTTCAAAAAAAATTTAATAAATAATAAATCAATAAACTGAAATAAACAAATAAAATTTTAAAATTAAATAAAATATTTCAAAACAAAATAAAATTCAAATAAAAAAATCATCAAAATTTTAAAAAATATATATAAGAAAATAAACATTAAGAAAATTTCATTAAATCAAATAAATCAATAAAATTTTGAAAAATAATTCAATGACCAAGGTTATCAATAAAATTTAATAAAAATAAAATATTTTTTTTTAAAAAAATAGTAAAATGGTAATTTTAAAACATTTTTTTTCATCATTTTCAATTCATTTTTTTAAATTCACTTAAATTCAAAACAAAATTTTCAAAACGTCCACTTCATTCACTAAAATATTCACAAAGCTTTCACAATCATCACAAAACTTTTCTTAATTGTCAAATCATAATAATTTTCAAAAGAAAATTAAAAAATCACCAAAATTCCCATAAATACACCNCAATAAAATTTAATAAAAATAAAATAATTTTTTAAAAATATAGTAAAATGGTAATTTTAAAACATTTTTTTTTCATCATTTTCAATTCATTTTTTTAAATTCACTTAAACTCACTTAAATTCAAAACAAAATTTTCAAAACGTCCACTTCATTCACTAAAATATTCACATAGCTTTCACAATCATTACAAAACTTTTCTTAATTGTCAAATCATAATAATTTTCAAAAGAAAATAAAAAAATCACCAAAATTCCCATAAATACTCTCTCTCAATTTTTGAACATACCTAAACTAAAACCCATACATTTGAAGCTTCCTATTGGTTATTCTTTTAAACATGATATTTTCTTTCCAATTCATCCATTTTGAGGCCATGTGCCAAGCCACTTTAGGGATTTCCCATTTCTGAAATTTTAAAGTCACATGGCTTCCCTCTGATATCGCTTCAAGATGCATTTACATTCCGAGGGCTCATGTAAGTGCACGTGTCGTATCAGTAATATTATTTTTTTGAATCTGAAATTTCAATTTCACAGGGAATATTAGGAAAAGTTTTAGCCTACTGATTTTTTTTCTTAGACTAAGCAAAGAAAAGTTTAGAATTTCTATTGGTGAGGATGCCATCACCAGTCCTTTTGGAATAGTCAATAGGAAAGTCCTATGACTAGATCCTAGACTTCTAAGGAAGAAAGATTAGACCTCAACAAAAAGTGAGATCAACACTGAGCAGGATGTAGCTGACGAATAAGGGCCAAGTATTAACCAGAAGGGAATTGAGGAGTCCAGTTCCCTATCAAAGAGGCCTAAGCTTGGCAGGAGAAGGAAAAAAAGGACATTTTCGTGAAAAGCTCATTCAATCAATTGATTGCTGCTTTTGCAGCTCCGTCACCTGCTGCTGCTCCCCCTGACAACATCATCATAGAATGTATTGGAACTTTGGATGCTATTCCAGAAGTAGTTGATGATATGGGCTTTTATGCAACATGTGTCAAAAAACTTGAGGACCCTACCCGTAGGCAAATGTTTATGGTGTTGCGGTTTGAACTGCGCATTGAATATTTGCGTATTTTGCTGGAAGAATGAGTATGTCTTATATTTTGTTGTCACTAGCTTTTTTTTTGGTATTTTTTTTCCGGCAGTTTTATTTATTCTCCAAAACAATATATGTAATTCCTTTTTGATGCTTTGTAGTCCTTGTTATTTTCAATATTTCATTTTGCTGCTACTACTCCACAATTTATTTCATCCTAATACCTTGCTCTTTTTAGGATGGATCTGCAACAAGAACGTCGTAAAAGAATGACATGGGCTGTATTGCGATATTATTTTTTGGAGTACTACCGCTCCAACATTAATTGAATAATACACATGACATCCTCCTTTTTTAGAGATAAATGGGTGGGTGAGATGCTTTCTGAACATCCGATAAGGTTCAACAACTTTTATCGAATGACTGCACCCATTTTTTTGATCTCCTTCATGAGTTATCTCCTAACCATGGCCTCCAAGGTTCTTGTAGAATGACATCTAGAGAAGTATTAGCAATAACATTATACATTCTCTCACAGAACGAATCAGTTAGAGAAGCTATGAAGTGATTTCAACATTTCTCAGAAACAATTAGCTGATACTTCTCCAAAGGTAAACAAGCACTTGTGAGCTTTGCGTCACAAATCATTATGCCAGAGAATTCATCGTTTGCTACTACTCCTGAACAAATAACCAATGATCCCCATTACATGTAATATTTCAATGTAAGTTTTATTAGTGTGCTACATTAACTTTAGAATGTAATGAGTTTCCAACAATGAAAAACAAAGCTGTAATTGGCCAATCAATGGTACGCACATAGATGCTCGACTACTCAGCCACAAAAATATCGCGTATATTGGTTGGAGTTGTTCAACTACCAAAAATGTAATGACAATACATGACTTCAACATGAGTTTCACATTTGCAATGGTGGGATGAGCAGGGAGTGCACATGACAGTCGTTTTTTTTTTCCTATGCAACTAGGAATAGAATGCAGTGTTTCCCTCACCTGCCTCCAGGTTTGGTTAGCTATGTAAACCTATAACTTATATGTATTATTTTTCATTAATAATGTCTTTCATAACAGGGAAATATCTTTTGGATGATGCCGATATCCGATGCAGAAAGGCTACCTAAAGCTCTATCTTGATATCAAATACCATATTCCTGATTTTGAGAGAGCAAGTGACAAGATTCGTTACAGAAAAGAAATGTTAAACAAACGTCATTCCTTCTTACGCGAGGCAATTGAAAGAATATTTGGGGTGTGAAAGAAAAAATGGGTCATCCTACGTGATATGTCGTCATATCCATTTTCCAAATAGGTGCATATTCTGGTGGTCACTATGACATTTCACAACTACATCCAACGACATCCCTCTTGATCAGATACGAACTTCGGTTTGGCTAATGACGTCCAGCTACATATCTCTCTAGAACCTTCTGAATTTCTAGTTTGGCATTCATTACCTGAGTATGAGATAAAGTCGAATTAATTTGAAACTCAGGACGGTGAAGGTGTGGCCGAGATGACTACTTTGAGGGAGTTTATCGCATATACTATCTGTAGATGTTGATTCAGTCACTCTTCTTTATTTATTGGATTATCAGTTTCTTTTGTATGTTTTTCGTTGTAGTGTGAATTTGGATTTTTTGATTTTATTAATAATTTCGTTTGTTTTATTAAAACCTTCAAATATNAAACATGATATTTTCTTTCCAATTCATCCATTTTGAGGCCATGTGCCAAGCCACTTTAGGGATTTCCCATTTACGAAATTTTAAAGTCACATGGCTTCCCTCTGATATCGCTTCTAGATGCATTTACATTCCGAGGGCTCATGTAAGTGCACGTATCGTATCAGTAATATCATTTTTTTTAATCTGAAATGTCAATTTCACAGGGAAATTAAACTTAGGAAAAGTTTTAGCCTACTGATTTTTTTTCTTATACTAAGCAAAGAAAAGTTTAGAATTCCTATTGGTGAGGATACCATCACCAGTCCTTTTGGAATAGTCAATAGGAAAGTCCTATGACTAGATCCTAGACTTCTAAGGAAGAAAGATTAGACCTCAACAAAAAGTGAGATCAACACTGAGTAGGATATAGCTGATGAATAAGGGCCAAGTATTAACCAGAAGGGAATAGAGGAGTCCAGTTCCCTATCAAAGAGGCCTAAGCTTGGCAGGAGGAGGAAAAAAAGGACATTTTCGTGAAAAGCTCATTCAATCAATTGATTGCTGCTTTTGTAGCTCCGTCACCTGCTGCTGCTCCCCTTGACAACATCATCATAGAATGAATTGGAACTTTGGATGTTATTCTAGAAGTAGTTGCCGATATGGGCTTTTATGCAACATGTGTCAAAAAACATGAGGACCCTACCCGTAGGCAAATGTTTATGGTGTTGCGGCTTGAACTGCACATTGAATATTTGCGTATTTTGCCGGAAGAATGAGTATGTCTTATATTTTGTTGTCACTAGCTTTTTTCTTTGTATTTTTTTTCCGGCAGTTTTATTTATTCTCCAAAACAATATATGTAATTCCTTTTTGATGCTTTGTAGTCCTTGTTATTTTCAATATTTCATTTTGCTGCTACTACTCCAGAATTTATTTCATCCTAATACCTTGCTCTTTTTAGGATGGATCTGCAACAAGAACGCCGTTAAAGAATGACATGGCCTGCAACTATTGCGATATTATTTTTTGGAGTACTACCGCTCCAACATTAATTGAATAATACACATGAAATCCTCCTTTTTTAGGGATAAATGGGTGGGTGAGATGCTTTCTGGACATCCGATAAGGTTCAACAACTTTTATCGAATGACTGCACCCATTTTTTTGATCTCCTTCATGAGTTATCTCCTAATCATGGCCTCCAAGGTTCTTGTAGAATGACATCTAGAGAAGTGTTAGCAATAACATTATACATTCTCTCACAGAACGAATCAGTTAGAGGAGCTATGAAGTGATTTCAACATTTCTCAGAAACAATTAGCTGATACTTCTCCAAAGGTAAACAAAACACTTGTGAGCTTTGCGTTGCAAATCATTATGCCAGAGAATTCATCGTTCGCTACTACTCCTGAACAAATAACCAATGATCCCCATTACATGTAATATTTCAATGTAAGTTTTATTAGTGTGCTACATTAACTTTAGAATGTAATGAGTTTCCAACAATGAAAAACAAAGCTGTAATTGGCCAATCAATGGTACTCACATAGATGCTCGACTACTCAGCCACGAAAATATCGCGTATATTGGTTGGAGTTGTTCAACTACAAAAAATGTAATGACAATACATGACTTCAACATGAGCTTCACATTTGCAATGGTGGGATGGGAAGGGAGTGCACATGACAATCGTTTTTTTTCCTATGCAACTAGGAATAAAATGTAGTGTTTCCCTCACCTGCCTCCAGGTTTGGTTAGCTATGTAAACCTATAACTTATATGTATTATTTTTCATTAATAATGTCTTTCATAACAGGGAAATATCTTTTGGATGATGCCGATATCCGATGCAGAAAGGCTACCTAAAGCTCTATTTTGATACCAGATACCATATTCCTGATTTTGAGAGAGCAAGTGACAAGATTCATTACAGAAAAGAAATGTTAAACAAACGTCATTCCTTCTTACGCGGGGCAATTGAAAGAATATTTGGGGTGTGAAAGAAAAAAAGGGTCATCCTACGTGATATGTCGTCATATCCATTTTCCAAATAGGTGCATATTCTGGTGGTCACTATGACATTTCACAACTACACCCAACGACATCCCTCTTAATCAGATACGAACTTCGATTTGGCTGATGACGTCCAACTACATATCTCTCTAGAACCTTCTGAATTTCTGGTTTGGCATTCATTACCTGAGTATGAGATATAGTCGAATGAATTTGAAACTCAGGACGGTGAAGGTGTAGCCGAGATGACTGCTTTGAGGGAGTCTATTGCAGATAATATCGGTAGATGTTGATTCAACCACTCTTCTTTATTTATTAGATTATCAGTTTCTTTTGTATGTTTTTCGTTGTAGTGTGAATTTGGATTTTTTTATTTTATTAATAATTTCGTTTGTTTTATTAAAACCTTCAAATATTTAAAAATGGCGTGTTTGAAATTTGTTTTAAATTCTTTGTTTTGTTTTGTTTTTTTTTTTGGTGGTGTGTGAGGTTAGTGATGAATGATTGAAAATATGGGCTTATGAGTTCTTATGGATGGTTGATTCAGTGTTGTTATCTAGTGCTGCATGTGTATTCCTAATGAAGGCAAACAATATCCTCCATTCTTTTGGGTGCATCGACTTATGAGAATTTATGTGGATGACCTTGTTTGGTGATGTACACATTTGGCACAGGGCGATCATATCCTGTTGGTATTGCCTGTGAAATGCTAAAGAAGGCAACCTAGGTCCTCTCTTCTTCTCAGTGCAACAGTATATGATGATCTAATGGATGGCTTTTTTTGGTAATCAACACATGTATCCCAGGACGATCGTCCCCGTGGGTTAAACACAACCAAGAACTCTTTTTTTTTTTAAGGTCAACTGTCTTCTTTTAGTGACAGACACGTGAGTTGGTGTAGTTACTTGTTTGAGACCGCACACTCATATATTTTTTTATGTTTGTTTAGGTCAATACGATTTTCGTTTAATTCGGTCCTCTTGTAGCTATATAGATTTAATTTAATTTTCTGATCTGAAAAATGTTTTTTTTGTTGTTGTATCTTTGTAGCAACATGAGCTCTAGGATTTCAAGGACTTCCTGAATTGTATTGTGTTACTTCAAACTATCGGCTCCCTTACTCACATCATGACAACCTCATAGCAGTGGAAGAAAATTCTACAGTTATCGTAGAGGAGTTTCAGCGCAATGCAGTTTCTTCCATTGGGCCGACATTTCGACATATTCCACTACCGACAGTGATCGGGGTACGATGGTTTCCGAAGAGGATAGTGCGGCTAAGGATAGACGGTGTCAAAGTTTTAAATTAAATATTTTAATATTTTTAATTGTAGTTGTAATTGTATTTCTATTTATTTTATTTCTTTTGATACTCACGAGAGAGTGAACAATGTATTTTGTTTTTTTAAATTGATCTGTAACAGTTTGTGGCTTCTGTTTTTTTAATTATTTTCTCCATATTGTTCTTTTGAGAACAGCCTCACCAAATAAATGCAGAATAATCATTTATTCAGTAACATATTGTTCTAAATAAGCTCCTCAAATAACAAATCAGCTTATCCTGATAATCTGTAGATTATCAGATCATCAGGATAATCTGCTTATTAGCAGATTAAAAATAATCTACAGCTGCCCCAAACAGACCCTAAGTCTACACATATAAAGAGAGTTTGTAATCAGTAATCATCAACAATTATCAACGATCACAAACTCTTGTAGCATAACTATAACATTATAGCCTAACTTTAGTCATCATGGCCCAACCATAACTATTGTAGTTCAACTACAACTATTCTAACCCAAATAATATATTTAACCTAATTACTATCCCTTAATTAATATTATCATTTTATAATTGTTATTCTAATAACATAATGATAAATAAATATTGCAATCAAATCATCTTCAATTAGATAGAAGAGTAATACTCTAATTTCAATCATAAAGTAGATTATTTTGATTGAGCTACGCACAATATTTTTTTATTTTAAATCTCATATTCTATCATTTATTTTTCTGCATGCACCGAACATCTTTGTTGAGTTAAGACCAATATTTTCTCTGCTATCAAAGATGTCCACCACACAACACCTCTAAACAAAAATTGAACTAAGCTCTTACACAACACAACTAAATCATTACAATAATTTATTAATCTTATTATGTTTATGAACATCTGTTATTTTAATTATATTTATTTTCAAAATTTATATTATCTAAAAAATTATTATAATAATGAATAGCTAATCATACATGAAATAAAAAAAATATAAAAATGTAAATCACTTTCTTATGTATTTTATGCTAAGGCAAGGAGAAATTTTTTTTTCCCATTTACAAAATTGAGTTATAAAATATGTTTTTTTTCTTTATCACGACGTGTACATATGGGTCTCGTAAGATCAGATGACGTCTTTTGCTTGAATAGCGGACGTAGCGCACCGAACAGGACCTGAGAGAAAAATTTGGGGTGGAAATAGATAGCCGCAGATGGGTATAATTTGATTATATTATGATTATATTCATAGTCATATTACCAATTCACGCTTATAAATACTGCACGAAGCCATCCACCAAAATCACTACGTGGTGCTGCGGTTTGCTTTAATTGTCGTCATCGAGATCTCCAAAACAGTAATTATCAACCAAAATTACTCTGTGAAAAATCCAACCTTTCAAACTCCGATGCATAAATCAAGCCTCCCGTCCTCTCCAATCCCCAGCCGCAGGAAAAGAAATCGATCAAAATGGGAAAAAATATTACATCAGTACAATGCACGTAGAGTAACGTGCGTACCCAATGAAATCACGCCACGCCACCTCGCGCGACAGAAAAAAAAATGGCGGAGTAACATGGAGAATATTTCCTCATGTGTTATTCATGTGTTATTGTGTGTTATTCATGTGTTATTGTCTCCTGGGAATATTCCTAGTGTTATACTAACACAATAACACATCAATAACACATGAATAACACATGAATAACACACAATAACACATGAATAACACGGAGGAGAATATTCCCACGTGTTACTGCGCCGCCTTTTTTCCCACGTGTTATATCAGTACTACGCACGTTGAAGTAACGTGCGTACCCAATAAAATCACGCCACGACACCCCGCGCGACAGAGAAAAAAAACGGCGGGTAACAACGGGGAATATTCCCCCCGTGTTATTCATGTGTTTATTGTGTGTTATTCATGTGTTATTGCGTGTTATTCATGTGTTATTGATGTGTTATNATATTCTAGAATAAGCTTCTAGAAATTAAGCTTTATTTAAACAAATAAAAACAAGTTTATATTTCAACACTCCTAACCCCAGCCGCAGGAAAAGAAATCGATCAAAATGGGGACCTACGACACATTCCCCAAGTCCCCCGGCANTTATTCATGTGTTATTGTGTGTTATTCATGTGTTATTGATATGTTATTGTGTTATTATAACACTAGGAATATGAGATTTAGGGGTACATTCCCCAAGTCCCCCGGCGAATCATCACCCCTCGACTACATCTCCCGCGCCAAAGCTCGCGGCCGATCAGTTCTCGGGACTCGAGGGACATGGCTCGAGATGCTCCACTTCCGCTCCTTCTCCCTTCCGCTCAGCCGTGGCGAAACCTATCTCCGGATTCGAATCATCACCACTACATTTTGTATTTAAAATCTAACGCCTAATTTTTTGTCTTTCGATGCCTATAATCATTAACGTTGAAGCAATATCACCTCCCATATTATGCATTTGAAAGTTATTTCTTCTTATTTGTTTGAAGACAACGTTATTGTACTGCATAAATTTTTTCAAGGCAACAAGGTTGTAAGGTTTCCAAAGTAAGTTATTTGAATGAAAGGGATCATAAAATTAAATAAAAAAAAAAAAAAAAAAACACGGTTGTACTGAAAAAAAAAATTCAGATACAACCGCATTGTNTCCCATATTATGCATTTGAAAGTTATTTCTTCTTATTTGTTTGAAGACAACGTTATTGTACTGCATAAATTTATTGTACTGCATAAATTTTTTCAAGACAACAAGGTTGTAAGGTTTCCAAAGTAAGTTATTTGAATGAAAGGGATCATTAAAATAAAAAAAAAACACGGTTGTACCGAGGAAAAAATTCAAATACAACCACGTTGCACTGAACGTTAACTATCAAATAACCCATAAATCACTTATAACGTAGACAAATGTTGTTTTAAAATAATAATTTAAATGTACTTCATGTACTGTAATATAACAACGTTGTATTGAAGAGAACTTTCAGATACAACAGTGTTGTACTGAACATAAAACCATCTAATAATCCTTGCGTCCATCAAAACGAAGAAAAAAATCATCTAATAATACATACATCCAGGATTATATTTGCCATTTCTGTATATTTCTAATCTACACTATGCAGGTTTGAATATTTATCTTGTAATGTTATAAGTATGCAGTCATCAGACACCAATCTATCCTTTTTTTTGCTGCACTACACATCCTTTAATCTGCTTAAGGATGCCAAATTTTTTGTGAGCAATATAAATAAACGTATGTGGATAATTCTGAATTAGTACTCATCACTGTTGTGAACAATTACCATTGGACTCTATTGGTAGAGGAAATCAAGATGAAGACATGGTTTTCTTTTGAACTCATTGGCAAGCCCCCTTCATCATTCAATGCTCACGAAAATAGTATGTATTTTTTTTAATAACTAGTCTCCTGGAATTTATGCCTCCAAAACAGATGCTAGTTTTAAATATCTATTGATTGACAAATCAACCTTGTACACAAGGATGTTGGTGGAGTGTTCGATCGAACATCACAGAGTGGCCAATCCAAGAGGTGTAAGACATCCCACATGAAATTAACGATTTTGATTTTGTAATGTAGGCATGTAGATTTTCGGAGATCGTGATTTCCAAGGGAGTCAACACATCATGGACAGAACACCGGGTTGGGTTGAAAAGATGTCTATCTTTAGGGCTAAATTTGTGTATGCCTTGTATCGTATGACCATTAAGAAACATGGAGCCTAAGATTGTTGTAATTTATCAGAATAGACGTGTGTTCACCTGACGCATTAACTATTAATGTTATGCCTTCACTTTGATATTATTTTATTTTCATTGACTTCCTTGACATTTTCATCCGAAAAGATCACAATTATCCTTCTCTTCATTCCTTTTCTTACTTTCATGAAATGTAACCATATAATAAGCACAGAAAAATAAATTTGTACCAAACATTTTCTTCAATATAACTGATACTATCACGTTACATTACGAGAAAATCACAGAACAACAAGATTGTACTTGAAAACTTTCTTCAGTACAACAACATATATCATCAAATCATTTCATATTATGTATAGTAAAATATTAATTAACTTTTCATATTTTGGGTGTTATGTTAACTCTGTGACCTATTTTCACATAAAAAGTGCAGAACAGTAGAGTTTTACCGATAAATTTCCTTAGTACACATTTATTTTAATGCCATTTCATATTTTCCAGAGTAAAACATTAATTAGAATTTTATTTTATGGGTGTTATGTTAATTTTGTAAACTATATTCACGAGAAGAAGCAGAACAACAAGGTTGTACCAAACATATTCTTCAGTACAACTTCTACTATCACACTATTTTATATTCTTCATAGTAAATATTAATTAGCATTTAATAATGTGGGTATATGTTAATTATGTTAACTATATCCACAAGAAGATTGTGGAACAACAAAGCTATGTAAGAAAATTTCTTCAGTACAACATATATTATCAAATCCTTTCATATTCCACATTGTCAAATATTAATTATAATTTTATATTATGTGTGTTATGTTAATTCATAACCCATGTCCACATAAAAAGGCGCAGAACAACAGTGTTATGCCAATAGTTAATAACAAATGTATTATGAGTGTTATCACACCATGTCATATTCCACATGGTAAAATGATAACAAATGTTATATTATGGGTGTTATATTAGTTCTGTGACCTATGTCCACAATAAATTTTTTAGGCATAATATCTATTGTAACATAATTTCATATTCTTTAGAGTAAAATATTAATTAGATTTTTATTTTATGGGTGTTTATGTTATTTTGTGACTTATATAATGTGACAAACACAAAACAACATGATTGTAACATAATATTTCTTCATTAATATTCATATTGTCCGAAGCAATATGTTAGAGATAGTTTGAAGCTATTGGTTTTGTGTAGATTTGGTGTGTTATTGCTATGTAAAACACACAACACAACTTGGTTGTACCTATCAACTTCTTCATTACAACAATTGTTATGACACTACGTCATGCTCTCCAAAGTGAAATGTTAAAAACAATTCTTCAAATTATGGGTGACGTGTTAATCTTGTGACTTATAAAAAAGTAAAATGCACGAAACAGCGGGGTTGTATAGATCATTTTCTTCAGTACAACAAATAATTCAGTGAGCAATAATAAAATTCACTGTCATATAAATTAATTATAACGACACAACAACCGTTTCAATTGAATAAATAAAGAAAACACAAAGTTAACGATGGTTTTGACGCTCAATTATATCTATCATCATTTGGGTGTAACATAACGTTGGTGAACTAATGCTAGCAATTTTCATGACACTGGATCTTCGTATGAATTCCTGTTAAATTTCAATGGTGTTTGGCCAGTAGCTGACTTGATCATTTCTAACACTAAATCATATCTAATGTGTGTAGGTACGGTACGCCTCGTATGCTTCATTCTCATCATGAATGATGGTGCACAAAAGTATTTTTGAGGCTTGCTCTTCAATTGCATGATTTTCCACTGAATCATGAATTTAACCAATGAATCTAGGTGATTTATGGTAAAAGTAAGATTTTAGTAATAAGAATCAATGATATTATTACATACATGAACTAAACTATGAGAGACAGTTAAAAAAATTAAATGATTTCAAAATATAGTTATGCTGATGATAAATAGAGAGAATAAATTATAAAGCATAGGTTGTACTAAAAAATTATATATAAGTATAACATGGTTACAATGATTAAATATTAAAGAAAATTCTATCCTAAACCATTATGAGTGTTATTTGAAATGTACTTGCTCACAATAACAATTTATTTGACATTGAATGATCAAAACATGTCTATTTATAATAGGTTGAAATCAATGAAGAAAAATTACAAGTTGCATAGGCTATTCTACTAATTATATCCTCGTAGGCTATTCTATAATAGGTCTTGCAGTCCTTTGGTTGGTTGATTGGGGCTGAAAAAGGAGAGTTGATTGTTGCCAGTTTGTTTTCTGATGGGGACAGTTAAAATGTTGGACCTTTATGTTTAAGTGACCGGTTGAATTTTTTAAGACAGTCTGCGAGGATGATCTGGCAGACCGATATTAGCTGGACGAATGAGTTGGTCAGATGTAAATCAATCTTTGATAATTTGTATGAGACCACCTAAAATGGAGCAAACATCCTTTTCTTGATCAGATTCAGTGGTAAATGTTAGTCCCCATGCATTTTACCATGAGTCTATTCTTCTGATTAGTCTTAAGGTGGAGCCATTGAGCTTTCTATCTTAAGCTAATCATTTTCATTTTTTCCTTTTTTGGATTTAAGAAATTTTTTTTCTTTGAAGAAATTGTTCCAAAATTTTGTTCCGAACAATCTTTCAACTTTCCTTAGGCTTTTGTTGCCTAAGACTCCCTAAGAATTTTTTTTTTTACTTTTCATTTTAAATTTATAAAATAAAAATCTGAAACAAACAAATTAAAATTGAAATTCCATATTTGATCTTTTCTTTGGAAATTTTTTGCTCAAGATTCCTAGGTAAAAAATCTTATTCCAATTTGATTCAAATTCAATTTCTAGTTTGTTTTAAGTATTGCTACTTGAACATTCATGCGGGTCTTATTGATCATTTTGGCCAATGCCAATACGTGCAATGTATTTATCCAGTATATCACACTTATTGGATATCCATTTGTGGGCCTCATTTTTATAAAGTCTATCTCTTTCTCTCTAGAACTTAAGGTTTAGTCGTAGTACTTCCTAGTGGCTCTGCCTTGCAGACTATTAATAAGATGCAGATCAATCAGAATTTGAATCATTTCTTGACTCGTAGTGCTTTCATGTATTGACCTTAAATCTTCAACCTTTGGTTGAGTTGATTAAGCTCAATTTATTGACGCTCTATTCGAGTTACTATAGGATTGAAATGCCCCGAGCATTAACCCTAGAGACTTGGATCTTCCTAGTAGATCTTTCCTTGGGGCACATCACTCGCCTTCACTCACTTTGAATGATTCCTCTGTTTAACTTTGGAGAACTCATTTAATTATAGAGTTCGCAGTAAGTTAAAAGGAGGCTAATATTGTACAANTATGCAGGTTTGAATATTTATCTTGTAATGTTATAAGTATGCAGTCATCAGACACCAATCTATCCTTTTTTTGCTGCACCACACATCCTTTAATCTGCTTAAGGATTAAACGTAATGTGGATAATTCTGAATTAGTACTCATCACTGTTGTGAACAATTACCATCGGACTCTATTGGTAGAGGAAATCAAGATGAAGACATGGCTTTCTTTTTGACTCATTGGCAAGTCCCCTTCATCATTCAATGCTCACGAAGATAGTATGTATTTTTTTTTAATAAATAGTCTCCTGGAATTTATGCCTTCAAAACAAACGCTAGTTTTAAATATCTATTGATTGACAAATCAACCTTGTACACAAGGATGTGGTGGAGTGTTCGATCGAACATCACAGAGTGGCCAATCCAAGAGGTGTAAGACATCCCACATGAAATTAATGTAGGCATGTAGATTTTTGGAGACCGTGATTTCCAAGGGAGTCATCACATCATGGACAGAACACCAGGTTGGGCTGAAAAGATGCCTATCTTTATGGCTAAATTTCTGTATGCCTTGTATCGTATGACCATTAAGAAACAGGGAGCCTAAGATTGTTGTAATTTATTAGAATAGACGTGTGTTCACCTGACGCATTAGCTATTAATGATATGCCTTCCCTTCGATATTATTTTATTTTCATTAACTTCATAGTCGTTTTCATTTGAAAAGCTCACAATTATCTTTCTCTTCATTCCTTTTCTTACTTTCATGAAATGTAACCATACAATAAGCGCATAAAAACAAGTTTGTACCAAACATTTTCTTCAATATAAATGATACTATCACTTTATGTCATAATTTTGGGTGTTATGTTAACTCTGTGACCTATTTTCACATAAAAAGTGCAGAACAGCAGGGTTGTACCGAAAAATTTCTTTAGTACAACATTTATTTTAATGCCATTTCATATTTTCCAGAGTAAAATATTAATTAGAATTTTATTTTATGGGAGTCGTGTTAATTTTGTAAACTATATTCACGAGAAGATGCATAACAACAAGGTTGTACCAAACATATTCTTCACGAGAAAATGCAGAACAACAAGGTTGTACCAAACATATTCTTCAGTACAACTTCTACTATCACACTATTTCATATTCTTCATAGTAAAATAATAATTGGCATTTCATTATGTGGGTATATGTTAGTTATGTTAACTATATCCACGAGAAAGTCAAAAATTAATTATAATTTATGGGTGTTATGTTAGTTCTGTGACCTATGTGTTGTGAAATTTAACGCGGAATAAAATAGGAATCGACACAAATCCAGAAGAAGAACACAAAGATTTAACGAGGTTCGGCAAAGAATTGCCTACGTCCTCGGGAGCGAGCGGCGGTTTCACTATTTCAGAGAAGTTCAAGATACATCCCATAGGGTTACACATATAAATAGACATATACAAACCCTCTTAATAATGAAGTATTTTCTTCTAAAGAATTGTTAAGTATGGCTCATATACCGGAAGTTGGAGTTTCTTGAAGTGAAGAGGTGTGTCTCTTGGTGAAGAGTTGTGTCTCTTCATATTTTGTGGGTTGGGGGGAGCGAGAGCGTGTTGGTAATTTATCTATGGGTTTCTTATATGTTTATATATATGTGTAACTCATGGGTATGTAATTAAACTCCCCCTCTGAAATAGTGAAACCGCCGCTCGCTCCCGAGGATGCAGGCAACTTTGCCGAACCTCGTTAAATCTTTGCGTTCTTCTTCTAGTTCGTGTCGATTTCTGTGTTTTTTATTCGCCCTAAATTTCATAACAAGCTCAACACGAACACACTGTTCACAAGTGAATTTCGAACACGAGTATTTTCGAACGAGCCGAAAACAAGCCAAGTCTGAGCTCGCTCAAGCTCGGCTTGTTTACAACCATATTCACATGTAAGGTACTTACATATAGGGAAAACACTCTCTCATAACTACAAACTTACAAAATATATCTAACCTAAATTAGGAAATGTAATATTCTGAAATAAAAAATAGAATAGGAAATGAATAAACTAATTAAGAGTTTCTTAAGTTGTCCCAATCAAATCCTCCAAGATCTTCTTAAATTTCCTCTAGGACATTCACAGATGCTGTAGAGACCAAGCTTGGTATTAAACTCTAAGATGGTGCTTAAAGAAAAAGCTTTGATGAAGATATCAAGAGCTTGATGGTGTGTTGGGATGTAGCTTAGTTGTATAATTCCCACATTAAACTTTTCCAAGATGAAGTGTCTATCAACTTCAATATGCTTGGTTCTGATGCACATAATTCTTGCAATGTTGATAACTTCTTGACTGTCATAAAACATTTATATAGGCCTATTGGAGGGACATCCTAGTTCTCTTAACAATTTCTGAATCCAGAATCCTTCACAGATTCCCATGGACAGTGCCTTATACCCGGATTCTGCACTGCTTCTTGAAATGACAACTTGCTTCTTACTTCTTTGTATAACCAGATTTCTCTATGCAAACGAGAAGAAACCTATGGTAGACCATCTTTCAGTGAGTTCACTGGCCTAACTAACATCAACGAAGGCTTGAGCCTCTCAATTTTTGTTTTTCTCAAAAACTGATCCATAGCAAGGAGACTTCTTGAGAAGCCTTAGAATCTTGCATATAATCTCCAAATGCTCTTCATTTGGGTTATTCATGTGTTGGCTTTTAATACCAACAAAATATGCAATGTCTGACAATATGTGACAGACAAATGAGTTTTCCTATAAATTATTATTATTTTCCCTTATCCACTGATAAACTTACTTCTTACTGTAGACTTCTTGCTGGGTTCCATTTGAGTATTAACAGAATTGCATCCATGCTTTCTTTAATAGATCTAAGATATATTTCCTCTGTGATATAACAATGACTTTCTTGGACCTTGCTACATCTAGACCTAGAAAATATCTTATGTTTCCCAGGTCCTAGATTTCAAACTCAACAACAAACACTTTTTTGAGTTTAAGAATTTCGCTTTCATCATCACCAGTAAAAAACATATTTTATATATATATATATATATACAATTAGTTTAGCATTCTTATCTCTTTGAGTTTATTTTATGAATAATTTGTGATCAACTTAACTTTAAGAATATCCATCAGATTTCATAGTTTTAGCAAACCTTCCAAACCACACCCTTGGTGATTGCTTAAGGCCATAAAGAGATTTCATGAGTTTGCATAATAGGTGTTGGAATCATTCTCAAGACCTAATGGTATCTCTATGTACACTTCTTCCAAATCCCCATTTAAGAAGGTTTTTTTCTATGTTGAGTTGATGCAATCCCCATTCCTTGTTAACTACTGTTGAAAATAGAACTCTGATGATATTCAGTTTGAAAACTAGTGTGAAAGTCTCCTGATAGTCAATCTCATAGAATTACGTGAAACTTTTTACAACAAGTCTGACTTTGAATCTTTCGATACTCTCATCAGCTTTGTATTCGATGTTGAACACCAGCTTGTATCCAACTATCTTTTATCCTTGAGTGAGTTTAGTAAGAATCCATATGTAATTAT